>SJYV01031159.1:0-12703 GCA_006410875.1 Neotragus pygmaeus | reverse complement strand
TTCTGAAGGAGATCAACCCTGGGATTTCTTTGGAGGAAATGATGCTAAAGCTGAAACTCCAGTACTTTGCCCACCTCATGGAAGAGTTTGCTCATTGGAAAAGACTGTGATGCTTGGAGGGATTGGGGGCAAGAGGAGAAGGGGATGACCGAGGATGAGATGGCTGGATGGCATCAGTGACTCTTTGGACGTGAGTCTGAGTGAACTCCGGGAATTGGTGATGGACAGGGAGGCCTGGCATGCTGTGATTCATAAGGTCCCAAAGAGTCAGACACGACTGAGTGACTTATCTGAGCTGAACTGAATGGTCTAGTGGTTTTCCCTATTTTCTTCACTTTAAGTCTGAATTTGGCAATAAGGAGTTCATGATCTGAGCCACAGTCAGCTCCTGGTCTTGTTTTTGCTTACTGTATAGAGCTTCTCCATCTTTGGCTCAAAGCATATAATCAATCTGATTTCAGTACTGACCATCTGGTGATATCCACATGTAGAGTCTCCTCTTTTATTGTTTGAAGAGTGTTTTTGTTATGACCAGTGCATTCTCTTTGTAAAACTTTATTAGCTTTTGCCCTGCTTCATTTTGTATTCAAAGGCTGAATTTTCCCATTACTCCAGATATCTCTTCACTTCCTACATTTGCATTCCCGTCTCCCATAATAAAAAGGATATTGGAGGGGAGGGTATTAGTTCTAGAAAGTCTTCTAGGTCTTCATAGAACCATTCAACTTCAGCTTCTTCAGCATTACTAGTCAGGGCATAGACTTGTGATACTGGCTGGTTTGCCTTGGAAGCAAAGAGTTCATTTGGTCGTTTTTGAGATAGCATCTGAGGACTGCATTTTGGGCTCTTTTGTTGACTGTGAGGGCTATTCCATTTCTTGTAAGGGTTCTTGCCCACAGTAGTAGATATAATGATCATCTGAGTTAATTCACCCGTTCCAGTCCATTTTAGTTAGCTAATTTCTAAAATGTCGATTTTACTGTTGCCATCTCTTATTTGACCACTTCCAATTTGGGTTGATTTAGGGACCTAACATTCCAAGTTCCTATGCAATATTGTTCTTTACTGCATCAGATTTTACTTTCATCACCAGACACATCCATAACTGGATGTTGTTTTTGCCTTGGCTCCCTCTCTTCATTCTTTCTGTAGTTATTTCTCCACTCTTCTCCAGTAGCATACAGAGCACCTACAGACCTGGAGAGGTCATTTTTCAGTGTCCTCTTTTTGCCTTTTCACACTGTTCATGTGGTTATCAAGGCAAGAATAGTTAAGTGTTTTTCCATTCCCTTCTCCAGTGGACCACATTTTGTCAGAACTATAACATCAGTATAAATATATCTGTTAAGTCTCTTCCATTCTATTTACACCTCTTTTCTTTTTTAATATGTTACATAAGACCCAGCAGGCAAACATTGACTATTATAGATATTTAACATCCATGTTTTGTTCTTGACATTCTTATAAATGTTTCCAGCACTTTATTATTTGGTATAATGATTGGTATTATTTGGTATAAAGTATTCTATAGATTTTTGAATATATTTTTCATCTCTTGTCAGATTATATAAAAATATAAACGTAGTATCTATTTCAAAAATCTACAATTTTTGAAATATTATATCATGATTTGTCTTTTTTTGATTAGTATTCCAGCTTCTCAGGAAAAATGTAATTAAGAAAGAAAAGGAGGGTATCAAATGTGGTCCCATAAAACCGGAGGGGCAGTAAAGCTTGTCTCTCTATATCCACAGATGGGGAGTGGGTGTAGATAACGGAGGACAGTGATTAACATACCAGGTTTGGTTTCTTGTATCCACCCCTTCAAACTGATCACTGAGAAAGTGTTGCTTTCAGAACTCCTGAATACAAAGGGATACGGGGAGCAAGGATAATTTGGGAGATTGGGACTGACATATACACACTGCTATATATAAAACTGATAACTAATGAAGACCTACTTTATAGTGCAGGAAACTCTACTCAATACTCTGTAATGACCTGTAAGGAAAAATAATTTAAAAATGAATAAATATATGTATATGTATAACTGGCTCACTTGCTGTACATCTAAGATAATGCAGCATTGTAAATCAACTATACTCCATTAAAAATAAAAAAAAAAAAAACTCCTGTAAGTTGAAAAATATTGTAGAATCCAAAAGTAAACACTGCCTGTAGTGTGAGGGGATACATTTGTCTCCCTAATGAAAAAATGTGCCAGGTCTGAAAGGGTCTGTGGACACCCCAAGAACTAATCAGAGAGAAGAGGATGCAGAAAGCAAGTGAAAATAGCCAAAGCATTCACTTAGATACTATATCACAATAAAATTAAAAATTCCCAGTGGAAGCTATGAATATCACACTTGAGAGCTGCCAACCCAGATAGCAGTCCAGATGGGAACTGTAGTAGATAGTGAATTTGTAAGACACCATCTGGATCCAAGCACAGAACTTCTCTACTTTCATAAAGAGAGAGTGGTCATCCTCATATTCCAGATGCTCTTTGAAGAGAAGAAAGAAGTGATATTCTGAAAGAGTTTAACTCAGGAGACAGAGTCTCTAAAAAGACTTTCAAATCGAGCAACCAGTAGGAATCTTATATTGACTTCTTAAAGAGAAAAATGGATCATTAAATTTGAAAGACCAAATTATTATTTGAAAGTGTAAATTTTCAGATTATTCATCTAGTTAAAAACTTTCCTTTATACATCTGAATATAGTTTGAATAAAACTGTGATGATAGATGGGAATACCAGGCCACCTGACCTGCCTCTTGAGAAATCTGTATGCAGGTCAGGAAGCAACAGTTANAACCTTCTTTTTATTTTTCACATCTAGAGTTAAAGTACATTTTTAAAAGAACGATGGTAAAAAAAAAAGTACAATAAAAAAATTACAATCTAATTTCATATTAGTTTTTCTGACTTCTATTTGTGGATAATATTGTAAGAAATTCTTCTTCATATACACATTATTTTGGGAAATGAAAGTGTATAAGAATTCTGGTTGCTGAAGTTTTTGTATTCTGGAAGCATTCATGAATATTTCTTTCTTTAAAGGTTGGCATAAAAGAAAATTTATTTCCAACATTTTAATCTTTGATGCTACCCTATAGTTATTTTTTAATTAGATAAATTGGTTTTTCATTTGAGTTCTTTATTGAAAATTGGTCCACTTATTTGTAAAAAAGAAACTTTAGTTTTTGCGTTTCTCTTTTGCTGGTCAGTGTTTCCTAAGTTCTATGTTGTAATTTTTCATTGATATTCAAGAAATTCTGTAAAATGCATTTAAAATTGTATTATTTAAACTGGAAAAATGTAAACACTGGTACATTTGCAAAAATCTCTTCTACAAAACTGTCTTTGAAAGTTAGCAGAAACTTAGAAAACTATCATGCTTGGGACTTGAGTGAGTTCAGAGGAGAGAGGTACCAGGTGAGGTTAGAGAGGGAGGCAATGGAAAAGGATGTGAATATTGTAATTATGATAAGGGCTAGTGGGCTGTTTCAAAAAGGAATCAACAGGACATGAATATAAGAACAAGCAGAACTGAGTGTAGCAGAGTGGCACTGCCTGTCTGTCCCCAGACCCCAGCACAGGTTCCACATCAACAATTCCTCCTCCACTGATGAAGGTCATTTACAACTCAGCTGGAGCTGTGACCTTCTTCTGCATCTCTGTGAACTTCTTGTCACTGTCCCAAAGGCTTCAAATTAACGTTCATGACCTGAAAAAGAGTCTGATTTCCCCAGGGTCACTCAACAGTGTTTTGACCTCACTAGGCTGAAAGTCATATGGTATAAATTGCAAATTCTGCTACCAATTCTAAACAAATCTACGTAACCAATTTACTGTGATGATGGGATGCTCACCTTAAGTCTGGATATATTTACAAAAATATTTCTTTAAAAACATTTGAAAAGGAGTTTTATGTTTATAATTAACTTTTCCTGCTAAGATGCTTAAGGAAAAGGCTAAAGTATCTTTCCATTGTCAATTCAAAGCAGTGTATGAAACCATTTGGAGAAAAGTGTTTGAATAAATTTAATTGCAATTGCCATCTTGTAAGTACAGACATGTAGGTGGTTGAAATTATAGTTTTGAGAAATTTGCAATGTAAAAATTAGGTAGGAATGTGTAGAGAATAAAACAGGTATGATGCAACTTGAACTTTTGAACTCATGTAGTTTTTAATGTATAAATGTAGTCCAAAATAGTACCCAAAGGCATTCTAAAGTTTGGAGCTGTTTAGAAAAGATAAGACACTCTAGAGTCCCAAATTACTAGGCAGAATCTGTAAATAACAGAAAATAGATTCAGAGAAAATATAGGAGGCAAACAAAGGAGAATTTACACATGGGGAGAAATGAACTTTGGAGAATTAAATACAGTGGTAGATAGACATCTAGGTTGTATCCATGTCCTGGCTATTGTGAATAGTGCTATAATGAATATAGGGATTCTTTTATCTTTTTGAATTATGATTTTCTCAGGATATATGCTTAGTAGTGAGATTGTTGGATCATATGGTGATGTTATTCCTAGTTTCCTTTGTTAATTTATTTTATTTTTAATTGGAGAATGATTACTTTACACAATTGTGATGGTTTCTGCCAAACATCAACATGAACCAGACATAGATGTACATATGTCCCCTCCTTCTCAAACCTCCCTCCTATATCCCTCTCCATTCCACCCCTCTAGATTGTCACAGAGCACCAGCTTTTAGTTCCTTGTGTCATACAGCAAATTCCCACTGGCTATCTACTTTCCTTTCATCTTTCATCTTGATGAAAGTGAAACAGGAGAGCGAAAGCTGGCTTTAAATTCAACATTCAAAAAATGAAGATCATGGCATCCGGTCCCATCACTTCATGGCAAATAGATGAGGAANCTTCTGACTTGTTGCTTTGCCCTACTCCAGGAGAGTCCCCCAGAAGTCTTCATAGAAGGCATTTTCCAGCCAAGCTATAAAAGTGGGAAGCTACACGATTTAGAAAACCTCCTAGAATCTATTGACTCATCCTTGGAAAGCTGGGGAAAGTACTTGATTGCCGCCTGCCAGCATTTACAGAAGAAGAACTACTACCACATCCTGTATGAGCTGCAGCAGTTTATGAAGGTAACAACAGCCCCATCCTGCCTGCTACCTCTGTCCCTGCAGCCTTGCCATGGGTGAGTCTGCGCAGGATAAGGGAACAAGACAGTCACTTGGCCCCTAGCCTTGCTCCTTGACTCAGCAACAACAAATCCATGTTGCTCTGAGGCATTCTCATGTAATAGGATTTCCATTCTCATCCCAAAGAGGCAAACTTTAATCTCATCAGTAATGGCATTCTTCAGAATTCAGGAAATATAAAGATTAAAAAGAAGAGGGATATGGTAGTTTCTAGATAAACATGGGGCATGAATGCAGAATTCATAAGGAAGGGTGAAGTATTTTTAGAGAAGACGCATGAAAGGAGAGGAATCATGTTTCTTCCAGTCTGTGAGGGTGGTCAATACTAAGTCACAGAGACATTGAATGATTCAACGCCAGAGTGAAAGTGACGGCAAGTCGAATGGAGTATCCTAAGTCTCTTTTTTAAAGATCTCTTTTGTGGTGGAATAATGTCCCACCCAAGAGTCTGGCCAGCTGCTTCCCCCATGGCTCAGCAGGTAGAGTCCTCCTGCAATGCAGGAGACCCTGGCGACGCAGGTTCGATCCCTGGGTCAGGAAGATCCCCTGGAGGAGGAAATGGCAACCCACTCCAGTGTTCTTGCCTAGAGAATCCCATGGATGGAGGAGCCTGGCGGGCTACAGTCCATGGGGTTGCAAAGAGTCAGACACAACTGAGCACCCACACAGCCCACAGGGCTGCAGAAACAACTGATAAGAACCCAGCCAGTTGGTTGACTTGTAGATTTCTTGGGCCTCTGAGGGAAGGGGTGCTGGCAACCAGACATCCTGGGTGGAATTCAGATCAGAATTCTCCCCGCATCCCCACCCTCCAAATCTCCTTTGACTCGAACATTTCGTTTTCCTCTTCCAGGACCACGTGCGGGCTGCCATGACCTGTATCCGGTTCTTCACTCACAAAGCAAACACGTACACGGAGCTGGGAGAGAAGCTCTCCTGGCTGCTGAAAGCCAAGGACCACCTGAAGATCTATCTCCAAGAAACCTCCCGGCGTAGCGGAAGGAAGAAAACCACCTTCTTCCGAAAGAAGATGACGGCATCTGATGTGTCAAGGTTGCTCGGGGTTCAGGGAACAGTCAGGAGGGTGCAGAAGGGCTGGAACCGGGAGGACTATCGGTGATGAAGCCACCCTCGCCCAGCTCTGAAATCGTGGGAAACAAACCTATTCACCTGATAGGAGTCATTCACGGATGATAGTGTCTGGTGTTAAGTCTCAAAAGTCTCCAGAGGAGCTTGGAGGAAGGGAGAGCAGGGGAGGGGCGGGGATTAGGCTCACCCGTGACAATCTGGCTAAACCCCTACCCCATGCAAGAGGCAAAAGAAGTCCTGGGTGATCCTTCATCTCAATTTCACGTCGCAGTACTCGGCTTCCTTGTGGTGCATCAGGCACACTGGCTCCTCGGCACCCCGAGTCCTTCCCCCTCTCGGCCTTTATGCTGAGAACACAGCATCTGAAGTGACTGCTCACTGCCACTGATTTTCCTTCGCAATCCCAATCGCTAGATGCCTTGATGCACTTATTCCCTACCCACCTCTCCTCTAGCCTGGGTTCACATCTGTCCCAACCTCTGCTGGGGTTAGCAGCATACCGTACTCTGTAAACACTCGCCACCATTTTTGTCCTCGTAACTTCTCAGAGGGCTTTTGGATCTCTTCCCTCCACACCCTTTCTCCTGCCCTTTTCATTGCCATCCTGTTAGGACTTCTCAGTCCCCGCTGGTCCTGGTTGCCCCCGAGCTCCCTCCCGAGGCTAGACTGTGTGTCACCTGTCCCTGCAGACACATGAACACCCTTCAGCTGCAGATGGAAGTGACCAGGTTCTTGCATCGCTGCGAAAGCGCCGGGACCTCCCAAGTCACCACCTCGCCTCTGCCAACCCTGTTTGGAAATAACCACATGAAAATGGATGTTGCCTGCAAGGTATGCCCGATGTCTCAGACCCGCGGCAGGCCGTTCTCTTTCAGAATGCTCATCACACTTGCAATCGTCTGATTCTTCCAGTCGTTCGTTTGATGGCTGCCTCTCCAATGGAATGCGAGCCCCAGAAGGCTGGGGCTTGAGTCCATGCTGACGACCCTCGTGTCCCTCATGCCTATGCTCAGCAGAGTCTTCACGGATATTTGTTGAATAAACGAATGAACGAGGGCCTTGTTCTTGACTGAGGGGCTGCCCCAGTCATTACTGTTTCTGTAAGCATGTTTCCCTCTCCTTTTCAGGTCATGCTAGGAGGGAAAAATGTAGAAGACGGTTTTGGAATCGCATTCCGTGTTCTGCAGGTATGACCAGATTACTCAGGATTATACGAGCGGGGATCAGCACATGAGCACAGTTCTGTGAGAGATTATTCCTCTGAAAATTTTCATCCCGAGGAAAGTAGATTTATACTACATCAAGGATGAAAGCAATGAGGTGGCTGTTACGAAACTGGGTCAAGTTCGAGACCAAAGGCCACTTTGACAAAAGCCAAACAACTGGTGACAAGTTCATCAAAACTGCCAAATAAATACCTGAAGCCGGGTCTCGGACAGTTCCCCACAGCTCTCCTCCTTGCAGGGAGCATGGCTGGAGGAGGTGATGCGGGGGAGAGTGGTCCTATTCAGTGGGAGGGGGCCCCTGGCAACAAGAGCCGCCCCTCCATCCTTCATCTGCCCACGAGCCAGCTCGAGGCGTACATTTTTTGTTGCTTGTGATAAGAGGACCCAGGCACAGCTGTGGCACTGGAGCAGAGGATGGAGCGGGGCGCTAAGACCACGAGAAGGCAGACCACCCCTACTACACAGTGACCCAGAGGCACCCAGAGGCCCCTCACTCTCCAGGCAGGCAGGGTCTTAATTAACACTGCACATCTCAAGGATCAAAGACAGCAAGCAGTCCAATCTGACAGATCTGTTTTCTTCCCACCCATTTCTGTGTTGGACAAAGCTCTCCATACACAGATACCCCCGTGGGCAAGCGGAGTAACAGCTCCTATCAGACCCCAAGGCAACAAAGTATTTATCCGGTAGTTTCTAGATCATCAGCCCTTTGGTGCAGAGAAGGCAATGGCACCCCACTGCAGTACACTTGCCTGGAAAATCCCATGGACGGAGGAGCCTGGTAGGCTGCAGTTCACGAGGTCGCTAAGAGTCGGACACGACTAAGTGACTTCACTTTGACTTTTCACTTTCATGCATTGGAGAAGGAAATGGCAACCCACTCCAGTGTTCTTGCCTGGAGAATCCCAGGGACGGGGGAGCCTGGTGGGCTGTCTGTGGGGTTGCACAGAGTCGGACACGACTGAAGCGACAGCAGCAGCAGCTGCAACAGCAGCCCTTTGGTGAACTGGCCTGTCTCCTAACACCACAGCCTCTCTTCACAGAGCACCTGGTGTCCTGGACAGCCAGGATCAGCCCCCAACATCCATTTTCCAAGAGAAGGTTGACTCATTAGAGAAGAGAATGAACTGGTCTCGGGCATTTGATTAGCATATCTTCAGGCAGTGATGCGGCAGCAAGTGAGATGTACCAGCGTAGATCTCAAAGTCCCAGTTTTCATGCTTGCTTCCCAAATGTCTGCCAGACTCCAAAAGAGGAGCTTTCTGCTGGTTGTCTGCTTATGTATGTTTCCTACTGGGACTGCAGTCAGTTTGGCGTGTCTGCTCCAAGCCCGTTCGGAGCTCTGTGAATGTCACCTTCCTTCCCCCAGCTGTGGCATCCCTGCCTGCCTACCCTTGTCATCCTGTGTTCTGTTCTAGGACTTCCAGCTGGATGCTGCCGCTACCTACTGCAAGGCCGCCCGGCAGCTGGTGGAGAGGGAGAAGTTCGGTGAAATCCGACAGCTGCTCAAGTGTGTCAGCGAGTCGGGCATGGCAGCCCAAAGCGACAGGGACACCGTCCTCCTCAACTGCGTGGAAGCATTCAGGAGGATTCCCCCCCAGGTACGCCCACCCCAGACCTCGGCTCCTCCATCTGTTTCAGTGTCTTCACATCCCCCTCTTTATTTTTCTCTTCCTCATCATGTCCCCAAAACTCTACAAGATCCCTCTGTCTTTCTGACCCCTCTATAATAATGGCCTTATGCTAATCAACCCTTCCTGGAAAGAAAATTCAGGGTACGTATCCAGAAGCCGCCCCTAAGCATCCCGTTGTCTGATGTTATTGACACCTGGACATGTCTGTGGACAGACGGAGTTGAGTTTCTCCCAGAGATTGTAGACAAGGTCAGTGTGGGCCTGCAGGTGGCATGTCACCTGCGAAACTGTCCCCTGATGGCTTTGTGGGATGAACAAAGACACGTCATTCATGAAAGCCAAGGAAAAGCTTTTGGTCTCATGCTGATTCTCAGATTCCCAAGCTTAGTGTTATCATTAGATTTCCTCTGTTGCTCTGACAGTGGGAGTTGAGGTGCTTTTTTTTTAATTTTGACCATACCACAAGGCTATTAGGATCTCATTTCCCCAACCAGGGACTGAACCCGGGCCCTCAGCAGTGAAAGCACCAAGTCCTAACCACTAGACCACCAGGATTTCCCAGGAGCTGAGTTTATAAGGAAGGGTCAGGCAGGCAGACCCAGAGTCAGAAGGGCTGGGCTGAGACGGCGTTGGGCCCCGGCTCCCACGCTCCGTCTCACAACTGCTGCGTCTCTGTCCCGCACAGGAGCTGGAGGGCCTGATCCAGGCGATACACAGCGACGACATCAAGGTGAGCAGAGCTGTCTCCTCTCCCAGATGCTCGGGAACAGCCTCTGGACTTGCCTTGTCCCCTTCACCCCTCACTTGCTACGACAGTTCCGTTCAACCCCTCTCTCGCCCTCTTTATTATCCGAGGTGGGGCCGGGACCCAGATAAGGGCGCAGAAGGGAGGGAACATGTAGAGAACATGAGAAGAACCCCGACCACATGCGCCTTGGCCCTCTCTCTTCTGTACCCCCAAGACACACAGGCCTTTCCACTCTCCCCATTTTCCATGGAGGTTTTCTCTCCCATCCCTAGGAAATCCTCACTTGCACTTTGTGTCACTGAATAAGGTTCTGAGTGAACAGGCATCTCTTTATCCTAAAGGAGCGAGGGTACCCTCTATGGTAGGGAAAAAACCCAGCCAGCCCTTAGACCAACAATGCCTATTAGTGCCTCAGTCTCCAGGCCTTTCCCCTGAGGCCCGCGCCTGCTTCCTGTAGCGTAGGAGGTGGGTGCCCCTCGGTGAGCGTGCCAGGCAGAATAAAATGATTCCCATCTGCTCCAGTCTATGGCTCACCACAGGCTCAACCCACCTGCCATTCAGGGGAAGGCCTACAGGCCAGGAGAGGCATGAGAAAACCCAGCCAGCCCGCCCTGGCCACTGGCAGCGGAATCCTCCGGCAGCTGAGTGCCTCGTGAAGAAAACTCGTGTTAGCAAACAACTTCTTACACTACCACATTGCTGCTCCCCATGGCGGTATTGCTATTTCCTGAACTGAATTTCCAGGGCAGGTTTCATTCGAGGGTTTAGGATCTTGCAGAATTAGATGAAGAAATGTTATTAACATTTCTTCATCTAATTCTGCAAGATCCTGATGCGATCCTATGAAAAGGATGGAATTCTGACATCCCGAAATGTGAAAAATTCCTTTTCTAGCCTCTGATTGAGAACCTGGCAGCCAGGCCTGATACCCAGGCTTCTTGATTCTCAGACTGTGTGTGGCTCTTTTCTAAGCCTGCAGGGAGCCTGCTGCTCAGGAGGACAGAACCTTTGTCCCTGGAAAAGGTGGACCCTGAAATCTCTAGCATCATTGTTACTTCTTCAGGCTTTTTCTTCTGTCAGTCGCTGTTCTAACACACTTTAAGTGATCTAAGGCCACAAGATCTTGCTGTAAAAGAGCTTCATTCAGTTTTTATTCCAGACTTTCTGGAAAAATGCCCTTGTCTAGGTGGGGAGTTTTGCCTGTCGACTTGGTGATATTCTGTTCAATGTACACTGGTGCCAAGTGGAGCTGAAGGCCTAGGTGAGAGCGAACATCCCAGAGCAGCAGGTGGATTAACCAGAGCAGAGCTCAGCCAGCCAGCCGTCTTGCAGCTGTGGATTATCTGTAATTGAGCTTAGAAAAGGGAGACTTCAGTGAATGAAGTAAGAAAAGACGGTAGAGCTTTGAAACGTGGAGAGAGGAGTCCTCTCCAGCCACCAGGGGACTGTCATGGCCAAAGGCAGCTGCTGGCTTGGAGGTCTGAGGCAGCTCACCAGGACCTTGCCACTTGCTAGCCTGGAGCCCTGGCTAACCAGGGAGGTGCTGGTGGGGTCAGGGCAGGGCAGGAAGGGGCTCTCATCTCCCTCACGCTAGGCACTCATGAGATGGAGTGTGACCAGAATGCAGGAAACTAGACTGCCTCTGATGCAGACAGCAGGTAAGGTCAATCTGGGGCCACCCCTTAATTAGACTCTTTTCTAATTGTGTATCTGCGTTTCTTTCCCCAAGCTTCCTGGTAGAAGATTTTTAACTCAGCAGGTCGAAGAAAATAGAGAAAGGGGCCCTGTGGGCCCATGGTAGGGGGCAGGTGTGATGGCTCATTCATTCATTCACTTCCCGCACATTCATGGAATACCCACATGCCAGGCCCTGTGCTCAGCTCCAGGAATGGTTAGAAAAAGCAGACACTCTTCCTGCCCTCCTAGTCAAGGAGACAGACATCAATCAAATAATCACCCAAATAACCACAAAAAACAGTTAGTCAGCAGTGAGGCTAGGAGAAAGCTGGAGAGCCCAGGAGAGTGAGGAGGGCCTTGAAGGGAGATAAAGGCCAGGCTCTGCCTGCCTGCCTTCTGCTTTTTAAAATTCTTGGCTTATTTATAATAACTTTTACACTGTACAGCAATACAGTATAGTAGCTTAGTGTCCAGAATATTTAAAGAGTGACCATAACGTAATAAAAGGCAAGAACCCAGTTATTGGCAGGTGAGAAGTGCTTTCTTGTCTGTCTTCACATGGCCCTGTCTTTCTCGGTGACTTGTCAGTGATGGTTTCCTGCCGGCTCTCTCACACCCAATTGCCAGGTTCAGGCCTACCTGACGTGCTGCAAGCTGCGTTCTGCCTACCTGATCGCCGTGAAGCAAGAACACTCTCGGGCCGCGGTCCTAGTCGAGCAGGTGCAGCAGGCCGCCAAGAGCAGCGGGGACGCAGTGGTGCAAGACATCTGCTCCCAGTGGCTTCTGACAAGCCGCAGCCGGGGTGCCCATGGTTCGGCCTCCAGGAAGTGACCCTGGGCTGCAGGGCCGGACAGCTGTGGGGCAGGAGTGATGGGCACACTTCCAGCTCTTTCCTCCTGTGGGGCAGGACTTCCCTGGCTCCACTCCAGGTTGGAAAGAGCTGGAATTGGACCCGACCTGCCATCTTGAGCAAAGATAGGATCTTTCACGCAAGTGCCATGTTTCTGTAAAATTGTGGAGTCTGTGTGTGTTTTTGTCTGGAGATGGCCAGTTCTTTCTACCTCAGAGTGAGTGTGTGTGTGCACGCTCTTTTCGCTCATGTTTACGCCCAAGCATTTCTGAACAAACGAAGCTCTCCCCCACTGCAA
>SJYV01031158.1:0-13449 GCA_006410875.1 Neotragus pygmaeus | reverse complement strand
GGATTTCTTCTCTCTGGAGTGCTATGAAGTGTCCAGTATGGGTTATGAGACATCAATAGTTTTGAAGTAACCTTGAGTTGCCTGTATATTGAAGCTCAGGGTTGTGTTCCTGTGTTGGTGGAGAATTTGTGTGCTATGCCTTGCTCTGGAATTTGTTGGCCCTTGGGTGGTGCTGGCTTCAGTGTAGGAATGGAGGCATTTGACGAGCTCCTATCAATTAATATTCCCTGGATTCAGGATTTCTCTAATGTTCTCAGGATTTGGACTTAAGCCTCCTGCTTCTGGTTTTCAGTTTTATTTTTACAATAGCCTCAAGACTTCTCCATCTATACAGCATTGGTGATAAAACATATAGGCTAAAAATGAAAGGTTTCTCCACATTGAGGGACACCCAGAGAGGTTCACTGAGTTACATGGAGATGAGAAGAGGGAGGGGGTAGTTAGAGGTGACTGGAATGAGATGAGGTGGGATCAAAAGAGGAGAGAGCAAGCTAGCCAGTAATCACTCCCTTACGTGCACTCCACAGTTTGAACAGCTCAGAGGTGTTCACAGAGTTATACAGGAAAGAGGAGAGGGAGGAAGGAGACAGAGGTGTCCAGGAGGATAAAAGAGGGAAATGAAAAGGAGAGAGACAGATCTGGCCAGTAACCAGTTCCCTAAGTGTTCTCCACTGTCTGGGGCACACAGAGAGTCACAGAGTTGGGTAGAGAAGGGGGTGGGAAGAGACAGCGGCCACCTGGTGGAGAATCCAAAGGAGGAGAATGTGGTCAAGCCAGTAATCTTGCTCTCTGGTAAAATTGCGTACTGAAGATTGGGTTTTTTAATGTACAAAATTGACAACAAATGCCAAAAAGCAAAGATTAAAAATCTGGAATAGAGATTGGATTTTCAAAAATATAATATTAAAGAAAAGAAGAAGAAGAAGAAGAAAAAGAAAAAAAGCCACAATAATTATTAAAAAATAACAACAACAAGCACAAAAAGACTATATATGGCATTTGCTTTAAAAATAGGGTCTCTCTCTCTCTTTTTTTTTTGCAAAAGTAATTGTATGTTATAAAAATAAAAATTAGAGAAATAGAGGACTTCAAAATTTATGAAAGTTAAAAAAAAGAAGAAAAAGAAAAGAAGAAAAACAATCACTCAACAACAACATGAAACAAACAAACAAACAAAAAAAGAATGATTGCAAAATTAGTAAAGATATATCTGTCCCTTTCTCTGGTGTTGTGGGCAGTGTGGGGTCACTTCCAAGGTGGTTCCCTCTGTTTAACTTCTTCTGTTTGCTGGTCTCTTCAGTGTCTGATTTCCGTGTTGACACAAGGAGAGCGGTGGCGGACACTTTTTTTTTTTAGGCTCACTTGTTCAATCGTGCTGTGGGGAGGGAGGGATGCTGCAAACAAATTATACTGGCGTGTGCTTGCAGTGTCTCATCCACACTGGGCTTGCCCCTGCTCACGATGCACACCACTCAGGCTCTGCATTGCTCTGCCGGGGAACTGTCTGAGGCCAGCCTTAGGCTTCATGCACCTCCCCGGTCTAAGCTGCTCAGGCTCAGCACTCAGGTAGCTCTCAGAGGTGCGGATTTGGTTGGACCTTCGTTTTGTGCCCTTCCCAGGTCCGAGTATCTCAGGAGTTTGGCGAGCACAGTTGCTGCGACTTATCGCCTTTCCCTGCTGCTCAGTTTTCTGGGTGTACCACTGGTGTTTTCTCAGGTGGATGATGACTGTCCAGAACCCCCAGAAGTCTTAGTTAGCAAAGAAGCCTGCTTGCATTTTAGTAGGTAATGTCTCTTTTGGGTTCCAATTGCACCCTTCCACCCCTTAAGGCTCTGGCTGCCTGTCACTGGAGGGGGATGTTCTGCAGCCGGCTATTTCTGTTTTGTCCTTTGTTCTGTATGCAGTCCTGGCAGTGTCTTATGTTCGAGCATTTCGCGTGGTAGCTATCCCACAGTCTGGTTTGCTAGCCCAAGTTAGTTCACTCTGGTTATGCTTGGGGTGTTCTGGCCCAATTCTCAAAAAAAAAAAAAAAAAANTTTTTTTTTTTGGAAAAGTAATAGTAGGTTATAAAAATAAAAATTAGAGAAATAGAGGACTTAAAAATTTACTAAAGTTAAAAAAAAAGAAAAAGAGAAGAAGAAAAACCACGCAACAACATCAACACAAAACAGAAAAAAAGAAAAGAATGATTGTAAAAATAGTAAAGCTATATTTGGCCCTTTCTCTGGTATTGTGGGCAGTGTGGGGTCACTTCCAAGGCAGTTCCCCCTGTTTAACTTCTTCTGTTTGCTGGTCTCTTCAGTGTCTGATTTCCGTCGACACAAGGTGGGTGGCGGTGGACACTTTTTTTTTTTTTTTAAGGCTCACTTGTTCAATCGGGCTGTGGGGAGGGAGGGATGCTGCGAACAAATAATACTGGCGTGTGCTTGCAGTGTCTCATCCACGCTGGGCCTGCCCCTGCTCACGGTGCACACTGCTCAGGCTCTGCGTTGCTCTACTGGGGAACTGTCTGAGGCCGGCCCTAGGCTTCATGCACCTCCCCGGTCTAAACCANTACTGGCGTGTGCTTGCAGTGTCTCATCCACGCTGGGCCTGCCCCTGCTCACGGTGCACACTGCTCAGGCTCTGCGTTGCTCTGCTGGGGAACTGTCTGAGGCCGGCCCTAGGCTTCATGCACCTCCCCGGTCTAAACCACTCAGGCTCGGTGCTCAGGTAGCCTTCAGAGGTGCATATTTGGTTGGGCCTGCATTTTGTGCCCTTCCCAGGTCCGAGTAGGTCAGGAGTTTGGCGAGCGCAGTCGCTGAGACTTATCACCTTTCCCTGCTGCTCAGTTTTCTTGGTGTACCCCTGGCATTCCTTCTCAGGCAGATGATAACTGTCCAGAACTCCCAGAAGTCTTAGTTAGCAAAGAAGCCTGCTTACATTTTGGTAGGTAATGTCTCTCTTGGGCTGCGATTGCAACCTTCCAGCCCTTAAGGCTCTGGCTGCCTGTCACAAGAGGGGGATGTTCTGCAGCCAGCTATTTCCATTCCATCCTTTGTTCTATGCGTGATGGTGTCTTACGTTTGGGCATTTCGCGTGGTAGCTATCCCACAGTCTGGTTTGCTAGCACGTTAGTTCGCTCTCGTTAGGCACGGGGCATTCTGGCCTGATTCTCAAAAAAAAAGCACTGCAGCCCGCGCCCCCCGTGGCCTGATTCTTAAAAAGCACTGCAGCCTGTGCCTCCCACACTTCCCTGCCCAGCCCCCACTTGCTAGTGGCAGAAGCAGGCATCTGCACTGCACTGCTTTTCCGCTGGGGGAGTTACTGTTGGGCTCGTAATCTGTTGGTTCTAATTATTTATTTATTTTTCCTTCCTGTTATGTTGCCCTCTGTGCTTCCAAGGCTCGGCACAGACTCGGCAGCGAGAATGTTTCCTGTTGTTTGGAAACCTCTCTTCTTAAGTGTCTCTTCCCGGGACGGAACTCTTCCCGGGACGGAGCTCCCTCCATACCTCCTTTGTGTCCTTTTTTGTCTTTTATATTTTTTTCCTACCTGTTTTTGAGGCCAATGATCTGCTTTTCTGGGTGCCTGATGTCCTCTGCCAGCATTCAGAAGTTGTTTTGTGGAATTTACTCAGCATTGAAATGTTCTTTTGATGAATTTGTGAGGGAGAAAGTGGTCTCCTTGTCCTGTTCCTCCACCATCTTGATCTTCATACCTAAATTATTTTTAAAATCTACATTGGCCACCTCATGCAAAGAGTTGACTCATTGGAAAAGACCCTGATGCTGGGAGGGATTGGGGGAAGGAGGAGAAGGGGACGACAGAGGATGAGATGGCTGGATGGCATCACCAACTTGATGGACATGAGTTTGTGTAAACCATGGGAGTAAGTGATGGACAGGGCGGCCTGGCATGCTGCGATTCATGGGGTCACAAAGAGTCGGACACGACTGAGTCAGACTGAACTGAAGATGTGCTAAGTAGGCATTGAGAGAAAAAGCTCTGTTCCAGTAGCATTTTATTTCATATAATATTGATAATTTCAGCATGTAAAGATAATACTAAAACAAGATATGTGGTGGAGTGCTGGGAGCCAGCGTGAGGAATTCTGCCCATGGCAAAGGTCATGAGGAAGGAAGCCTGACAAAACACAAGGATGTGATCAGGCTTCAGAGGTTCCCCCTGGAATTTCCTGAGCATCCACCCCCCAAAACCAGAGTCTGCCTGCTTTACTGTGTTATGCTTTCCACCTACTCTTCTGACATTAACAGGGGGCTGTCCCCCCACCACCTTTTTCTGGAAAAAGTTAATTTAGAGCTTTTAGATAATAAATCTCCTGGGCATAATAAGAGTGTTTTCAATCCAAAAACCCCTCTGATGGCTTTCTAGCCTGCCTGCCAGACTCTTAGAACTGTGCATGTGATTGTTTGCTGCCTCCCAACCACGAGAGGCACAAGAAGCTTAAAATATCCTAGGAATGTAGGGGCTTCTGAGGAGACAAAATCATTAGAATAGGACTGATAAAAGGTTTTATTTGTTGAGCCAATAATTGCTGCCAAACTTTCATATCTTTTATTTGTAGATATAGTTGGTATATAGAAAAAACAGGTAGTAGACCTGGTATTAGCAACATTAGATCTTTGAGTTAAGTACTTTCTTTGTTATAACCCAGTGCACCTTTGTTCTACAGGAATGTAACTTTATTTAGTACTTTGAGGGTGACGCAAACTAAAGAAAAAATTTTTTAGGGAAAAAAGAGTTTTTCTGGGTGATAGACATTTATCTTGGAAGAGAGCCATAAAAATGTTAACAGGCCTCTTGGCCAGAAAATAATGTAAACCACTTGAGACCTTTTGTTTACGGGAAGGTATGCAAAAAGAAAGCCTGGTCTCAATGAGGGTCAGGACTGCTGCCCCTGTGTAACTCTGCATATTCCATTATTTCTTTATGTAAAACTTGGGGTATATAAGCTGATTTTGAAACTAAAGTCTTGAGTCTTGCACCGATGCTGGGCTCCCCCATGTCGTTCTTTTTTCCCTTTTTCTGGTTGAATTCCCATCTGGAGCGTGGAGGCTCACCAAGTATACTTACTTGCCCTGGCTTCTAAGATCCATTCGAGAGGAAGCCCAAAGTTGGGCACCCTCCACTATTCAAGTGGACACCGGTAGATGGTGTAGATGGTACAAACCTCTTGTCTCGAGGTTTTATTAGTTTTCCGCATAAACCAAGTTATTTAGCATATTTTCTCCACTAATTTTCCTACTACACTATTCTTTCCTATTCTCTTTATATTTCTAATTAAATAGTCCTTTCCCAGACTCCGACTCTGTCCCCTCTTCGAATTCTCTGGATCCACTGGGGCTGGACCCTGGCAGTGGAGAGACACAGCACTTTGGATATTGATTTTTTTTTTTTAAATTAGAAAGCTTGCATAGTTCAACTCTGTGTGCTTTATTATCGTCAGATACTTAATCATGCTAGAAAATGAGACTGAATGGACAGATCTTTCTAGTCATAGAAATGTTCTGAATATTCCTTCTGAGTCTCCTGATTTGTTTGTGAGGTTTTTCTAATATGTGTATTTGCACTGATTTAAAATTTGATACTGGACTTCCCTGGTGGCTCAGATGATAAAGAATATACTTGCAATGCCAGAGACCTGGGTTCAGTTGCTGGGTATGGAAGAGCCCTCAAGAAGGGCATGGCAAACTACTCGAGAATTCTTGCCTGAGAAAGTCCACAGACAGAGGTGCCTGGTAGGCTTCAGCCCTTTGAGTCTCAAAGAGTCAGACACCGAGTGACTATCACTTGCACTTCCAAAGTTGATATTATTTTGTAAACTGTTTATTGCCATACATGATAATCACATAATTCATTACTGCCCTCCTAGAAAGAGTTCTTATCTTTTGATTTCTTTGTCAGAAGAAAATCTATGAAATTTAGATCTAGGGTCTCTTTGGCCAAAAACACACAAAGTTTGAATTATTATTTGGACTCAGAGTTTATTACCTTATAAACCTTTGATCAAGAGGAGACAGAGTCAAAGAAAAGTCCCATAAATTTTTGGGCATGCAAGGGTTAGTTGAGATTGGGATCTGTCTTACCGACAACTATCACGTGGGATTCAAGTAGGATAGTTAGTTTGCTTTTGAAAATCTAAGTCATGGAAGTTCAGTGCTTCAGTGGCTTCTTAGTAAAACAGCGTAAGATTTCTCGTGAGAATCTGACTGCCGCCAGAGAAGGAGCTTTTAATTAAAAATATAAATAATAGCATCTCTCAGGAGGATAGTGGAAATAATTGCCAGTTGTAACATTTTTCTGTTTTATTTTCCAAACTTTCCCTAATATCTTATTTCCTATGTTGTAATACAAATTCCTAACAAAACCTTTCATGCTTTCTGGATCTGGGGGTGTTCAATGGTGTTTACTTCCCCAAGTCATCAACACCTGTGACTCCATTAAAGTCTAAAAGACCCTTTATCTTCTACAAAATTCTCAGTTTTAATTAATAATTGAAAGCATCTCAGAGAACTTTTAAAGAAAAATACTAAGTCAAGCTGGCCATTCATAGGAAGGGGCTTCAGCAGCTGCTGTTGTTGTAATGATTTATATGACATCACACCATTTCTCCGGGGTATATCCTGGTGTAAATGAGTTAAAACAACAACAACAAAAAAGAGCAGGTGCAGGAGTAGCATGGTTGCTACACCTTGCGGGTAGCATTGCATCTCAGTGGCTGCTTGAATTTAGTTTCAGTCACAGTCAAAAGCTCTGCGGTTGAAGTTGCGATGAGATACAGTGTTGATATTAAGAGGTGTGGTTGCTAGGGCTGTGGTATCAAAGTACAGCGGCTGGGTAGCTTACACAACAGAAGTGTATCCTCTTGCTCTTTTGGAGGTGGGGATGTTTGAGATGGAGGTATTGGCGGAATCAGTTCTTTCTGAGGCTTGTCTCCTCATCTTGCAGATGGTGCTCTCTCTTTGTTGTCATGGGGTCTTGTTTCTGTCCCTGTCTGTGTCCTGATTTCATCCTCTAACGACACTGGTTATATTGGGTTGGAGCCCCTCCTCCCCACAGTGACCTCATTTTAACTTCATTATCTCTATGAAGTGTCTCCTTTCTATTTCAGTAGATTTTGTTGATACCATCATTTTCCAAGCGCCAGCGCCCAGCGTGGCCTAACAGCAGACTGCCCTCATCCTGGTCCTCCGTCTCTTCTTGACCTTTATCCGCCTTTCTCTCTGACTCCTTTGCAAGTGCACGCCTGCTCCCTCACCCCCTCTCTCAGATGGTTTCTCTGCTTCCTTCTCAGTTTCGTCTTTCCCATCTCATTATTTGGCTCAAACTAGGTAAAACCTTATATGGAATTAATAGATAGTAAATGCTATTTGTGCTAAAATAGGTTATAACTAGTGGTCTGGCAACTCTATAAATCACATAGGATGTAAATGTACAATTACATCAGCCAAAAGTGTAACAAAACAATTGATTTGTTGACACATTTTGAAAATATTTTTCCTCTTTTAAGTTATAGAATAATAGCTCTGTTGATAATGGTAATTAAAAATGTAATTAATCATTGAGATGAAATATTTCTAGGGTAAATGTTGAGCATTGAGATGAAATTTCAACCAAAGCTATGATATATATTCATTTATACATTTAGCCTGGAGAAGGCAATGGCACCCCACTCCAGTACTCTTGCCTGGAAAATCCCATGGACAGAGGAGCCTGGTGGGCTGCAGTCCATGGGGTCGCTAACAGTCGGACATGACTGAGTGACTTCCCTTTCACTTTTCACTTTCATGCATTGGAGAAGGAAATGGCAACCTACTCCAGTGTTCCAGTGGAGAATCCCAGGGACAGGGGAGCCTGGTGGGCTGCAATCTATGGGGTCACACAGAGTCGGACACGACTGAAGTGACTTAGCAGCAGCAGCATACGTTAGCCTTGTGAGTATGTTTTACTGACATTGTTTAATTGCTGAATCATGTCTAAGTCTTTTATGACCTTATGAACTGTAGCCCACCAGGGTCTTCTGTCTATGGAATTTTCTGGGCAAGAATACTAGAGTGGGTTGTCATTCCCTCTTCCAGAGGAATCTTCCCACCCCAGAGGTCGAACCTGTGTCTCCTGCATTGGCAGGTGGATTCTTTATCACTGAGCCATCAGGGAAGCAACATGTATCTTTATATGTGTGTATAAATGTTAAATGTGTATGCGTATATGTCTCTATTACTTACCATTCTTGTTTGAGCATTTCCTTGAGTAAGATTTGGTTGGGTACATCTAGATTTGTGAAGATGAAGTGTGGGGCAAGGTCATTCCCAGGGTCTGCCCCTAGGCAGCACAAATGGATAGCACGTCAGTGGAAAGTCAGAGAATGTTAGGCCGCCTGTCAGGGATGATGGGCAAGCTGATGAAGCTGACCTGATTAATCTGGATAAGATAAACCAGTTTTGTAGCCTTGAATTAATAATTTATGAGGCAGTGGTGACTGCCTGGTTTAAACCAGGGTGAGAGGAAGGAAAACAAACCCAAACACTTTTGAAGAAAATAGGTAATATCATAATAAAATGCCAATATAGTAAGTTTTATAAGGACAAATCATGAATTTTTGAAATAATAAATATTGGCTAGAAAGACAGTATTTTCTTCAATTAGTAAGGTATATTTTCTTGAGATATTTAGTCATTCTGCTTCCATCCATATAGACACAAACATATGTAATAGGTCTACAGTCTATATCAATGCCATGTTATCTTACCTCTGAAACTTTTTCTGAGACACAAAGAAAACATTTTTCATGGAAAAAAATGTTTAAAATTCTTGACCAATAATACTCTTTGAGAGTTGGCAAGTGACCTCCACATGTAACGTTCCCACATGTAATTTGTCATATACATTAAAATAAAGTATTTGTATTTAGTCAAAAGTCCATTCTTTAAAAACTTTATTTCAAAATAACTTTGAATTTACAGAAGAATTGTAAAGATAGTACAGAAGTTTCCTGTATATCCATCCCCCAGCTTCCAATAGTTATCATTTTAAATAATCATCATGTATATATTAAAGTGAAGAATGTAATACTGATACAACATTATCAATTGAACAAGTCTTTGTTTTCCACCAAATTTTTCACTAAGGTTCTTCCAGCCTGAGATCCAATATAGGATACAGACATTGCATTCTCTTTCATCACATATCCTTATTCTTCTCTGATAAATATTCATTTCTTGGTCTTTCCTTGTGTTTATTGATCTTGATATTTTTGAGGAATATTGATCTAGTATTTTGGAGTATTTGTCCCTCAACATAGGTTTATCTGATGTTTTCTCATGGTTAGGGGCTTTGAGATTTTTGGAAAATACCACAGATGTGAGTGTTCTTATTCTATCATTCTGTCAGGAAGTACAAGATATCGACTTTTGCGGGAGGCGCTCNCAGTATTATCTGGCTCAAGGCTAGGCTGCCTTTTTCCTCTACTCACTTTGGAAGTAACATATTCTATGTTATATTCAACTAAGAGTTAAAAGGTAAAAGCAATAATGGGAAAAAAAAAAAAAAAGTTGGTCATCTAGACCTAGGCATGGGAGGAAGGAAGGCATTGCAATAGAGTGCAGATAAATCACAACCACACTCTTTTCTAGCGTAAATGTACTCAAAATGTTAACTAGTTTTTAGAATTGTTAAGGCTATGTTGATTTTAAAATAGAGCCACTTAAAAGCACAGATAACAATCATGAAATAAAGCAAGGTAAATTTATTTCTTTATTTCATCATGCACTGCAGCCTTAAAGTACCTAATGAGAATCTCTTGAGAGGATTTATTTTAAGGGTAAACTAAGGAGAGTGAAATCTAAATATCACAAGAAAAAGAGACATTAAAAATTCTAAGAGCTAACTTTTCTGATAAATTATAGAAGATATACTCTGTTTTATTATATTAAGACTTACAAATTAAAAATCTCAAATCCTATGTCTCATTTTCACCTTTTCTGTGTTTCTATGAGGAATATCTGGCATTATTGTCTCATTAATATAGTCATGAACTGATGTGGAATAATGGAATTTTTCATCGTCCATTACTGTTAATGGCAACATTGAGGGAGGGCATTTTCTCTGTCTAACGGTGTCAGCTTATTTACTTTTTGGAAGACATGATTTCTAGTGTTTATGTAGGAAGCAAGATTCTTTGAAAAAATGATTTTATCAAATGAATGTTAAAATTTGTTCCACAGTCAACTATTAGATTTCTCCCAATGCCCCAAGTCAGAATTAATCATTGTGTACCCTACAGCATTTTGGTCATACTTCTCTCAGGGAAAATTTTGGTCTAGCTTTATTATAACTTCTCATGAACATAACTATCTCACCCACTGGAGTATAACCTACATAAAAGTAGGAATGAATCTTTTCTACCACCTGGCAGTAAGTACATGGAATAAATACGTTTAAATGAATGAAAAATAAGTTTAATAAGAATTATGTCATATTTTACAAGTCCCTGTGGGGGGAAATGCAATAGTGTATAGAATTTGTCTTACCATCCTAACATATGCATCTCTGTAGAGCATGAAGGGATTCAGTACACTATGGAATTAGGAGAAGATATTGACCCTCAGAGACATGTAAAAAAGTTGATGTAAAACTGGAATATTAAATATCAGATCATGAATCTTGTTTTCCCTAAGTGAATATGAATGAAACCATGCAGGGAATTTAGCAGAAACATTAAACATAATGATGTTGAGGAAAAAAAGCATATGAAATAAAGTCATGGGTAATTGCTTTAGACTGGGAGCTATGTAGTTTTTTTCTAACTGAAAATCAGCAGATGAGTACCCAGGGGANTGAGATGGCTGGATGGCATCACTGACTCGATGGACATGAGTCTGAGTGAACTCCGGGAGTAGGTGATGGATGGGGAGGCCTGGCGTGCTGTGATTCATGGGGTCGCAAAGAGTCATACACGACTGAGTGATTGAACTGAACTGAACTGAACTGTACATGTCATTGACCCCTAAATCTACAGATAAAAGCTATTCCTCTCTACTAATTTCCAGGCCCTTATGGGAGACGTTCATGTTTATCTCCAAGCTCTTAACCTTTATCTCACATGCCAAAATTGTCTCATCACTTTTCCCAACTTCCACAACCTTCTTTGTTTTCCAGCTCTCCCTGATCTTTATCATTTCTATTATTTTTAAAATTTTCTTTTTTGATTTATTTTTATTGAGGTAACACAGGTTTAGAACATTTTCTATTTCATGTGTACAGTAATATATTTTGACTTATGTATAACCTGTAATATGCTTACCACCAAAAATTTAGTTTCCATCTGTCACCATACATAAGATCCCCATTACCCATTTCACCCTCCCCTCCTGCCTTTTCCATTCCAGTACCACTGCTCCTTCCTCTATACCTATGTTTCTGTTTTTGTTTGGTTTGATTTGATCATTTATTTAGGCTTTGGTTTGCTTCTTTGTCTGTATATAGCACATCTGAGTGAAATCATATGTTATTTGACTTTATCTGTCAGAGTTATATTACTTAGCATAATACTCTCAAAGTTTATGCAGGTTGCTGGAAAAAAAAAAAAAAAAACAGATTCCATCCTTTATAGGCTGAGTAGTATTCCACTGTATACTATATCTTCTTTATCTGTGCCTCCGTTTCATGGGCACTTAGGTTACATCCATATCTTGGCTATTATAAATAATGCTATGATGGCAGTGATCTCTAATCTTAATTGATGGGAATGCATCTCCCAGCCTCCAAGATGCTCCCCTTCTCTCTCATACATTATATCCAATTCACCACTGGGCTTTGCTATTTCTAACTTTTAAGTCCATCCTTTCATTTCTATTTCCTCTACCATTGCCTTAATTCAGGTTCTCAACAATGGCTGCAATAAATTTTGTTGGCTTTCTAGCTTTTTGTCTCCTCCTCTTTCCAATCTATCTCTGCATGGCCACCAGAGTGATGTTTTAGAAAACTTAAGTATGATCAAATTCTCCCATACTTAAAACTTTTCACTGGCTCTCCCTTGTATGGCGGTAGTGGTTTAGTTGCTAAGTTTTGTCCGAATCTTGCGACCCCATGGACTGTAGCCTGCCAGGCTCCTCTGTTCATGGGACTCTCAGAATACTAGAGTGGGTTGCCATTTCCTTTTCCAATCCCTTGTATAGCCCATGCATGGAGCAAGGGATAGAAAATCCTTTATTGTCTGCTCCACTCAGCTCCTACTTTGAATTTCACATTCCAGCCAATCTAATCTATTTCTATTTTCCTAGACATACCACACTTGTTTTATCCCTCTGTGTGTTTTTACTTGCAGTGACCTCTCCTCTATTATGTTTCCACTGTCTCTTTAGGCACCCAGAAAACCCCTCAAGTGTCAACATAGTCATCACTTCCTTTAGAAGGATTTCCATCATTGCCTTATTCTAGCTCTATGACAGTGTTAATCTCTCCCCACTTTCAGAAATTGAGCATGTTTCGGTTATTAGACTTAATGTGGTATAAAAAAACAATACACAAATTTATTGATTTGTCTGCTTCCCTTCCCAGAATATAAGCTCTTTGGCATGAGAAACTGCATTTCACTAGCACAAACCCTTATATATGTTAGATAATCCACAGTAGGAAATAGATGTTAACATATATAAGTTGAACAAAACACACCCAGCTGACTCAGTGGTAAAGAATACACCTGCAATGCAGTAGATGTGGGATTGATCCCTGGGTCACAAAGATCCTTTGGAGAAGGAAATGGCAACCCACTCTAGTATTATTGCCTGGAGAATCCCATGGACAGAGGAGCCTAGTTGGCTATGATCCTTGGAGTCACAAAGAGCCTGACATGATTTAGCAACTAAGTTGTTGAAATGACAACAAAACACAAATACATGATTATGCATTGAAATTTCCCTTGAGACTTTTCTCTTTCACATTGAATTTAATTATCACCAAAGCCAGTGATAATTGACACCTGTTTTCAAAAAATATCTTTAAAATCCAGCTCCCACTTTATCCAGGCCACTGCAAATTTCACCCAAATGATGGTATCTTCTTAAATAGTTTTCCTGCTTTGGTCTTTGCCTTTCACCAACATCTATTTGCAACCTGAATGATCCTTTCAAAACTAATCAGAATATGACATCTTTTAGCTGAAAACCTTCCAAAGGCTCACACCTCATTCATGTTAAAGCCAAAGCCTTACAACAGGGGCTACAAGGCCATGTCCCATCTACCTCTCATCTCTCTAACTTAATTTTCACTCTTCTTACTCAACTCCAGCCACACTGTCATTGTTTTCCAACACCCCAGCCACATTCCTACCTAAGTCATCTGCACTTTTTCCTTCCTTTGGAATGCTGTCCCACAAATGTCCATGTGGTCTATAGTCTCCTTCATTACCAGGTTCAGTTGTCATCTTCTCTCTACCAGGTCTTCTCT
>SJYV01031155.1:0-10291 GCA_006410875.1 Neotragus pygmaeus | reverse complement strand
TTTTTTTTTTTTTCCTTCCTCCAAATCCATGAGATTCCGACAGTGCTCTTTTGATTGGCCTAATGTTGAGTCTATTTTTATTTGTTTGTTTACAATAAGAGGAGAATACTGGGGAAGGACTACAGCAGGATAGCTCTTCCTGTGGGAAAGAGTGAGAAGGATTCTGAGAGTGCGCTGTCTACCCGTGTTCCTTTTGGATGACGCTGACAGGTCCCCCTTGAGGGTGGTTTTGCTGTGGGTACTGGCTCTGACAGTTTGAAGGGAGGGGAACTCTCCTTGACAATGTGTTTAACTGAAGTCAGTTTCATCGACATCCTTTGAACTTACATCAAAGGGGCAGACTTGTTTCTTTGAAGTCCTCTGTTGGCTCCCCAAATTAGCGATGTGATGGCTTAGGGCAGGTCCCTTCACTTGCCAGGGCCTCAGTTTCCAGGTCTGTAAAATGGACCAGTTAGGGCAGCTGATTTCTTGGGCATCTTTGGGTCTGTCCTACCTTTCAGCGATTAGTTTTGTAGAGAGAATCCCATATACCCAATTACACACCCAACTGGTGACTTGTGTCTGTAATTACATTAATAAAGCCCCAGAGGCCAAGATAAACACCGAAAACACCAACTGTGAGATCACCTGGAACCAGGGAGATAATGATATGTTGTAGGGATGTGTTTTGTATACACATATCTTCTATGGAAATTTGTTCAAGTCCAAAGAGGGTGTATGAAACTCCAATTTGCTGCTAATGTTGATAAGTATGAGAAACACAATAATACTAAATGTCTTTAGTTTTGAAACAAATACTTCTGTTTTTATAATCTTTTGCACTTTCTTTTTCAGTAATTTTTCATTCTATACTTTTTACTTCAGCAAGTATGTATTGAGTACCTCCCACATGTCAGGTCCTGGTCTAGGTCCTGGGAACAGTGTGATGAACCAGACAGACACCCTTGATCCTATGGAGCTTACATCATAGTGGAGGAGGGGACTGTAAAATAAGCAAGGTCACTTCCAATATTCATAATAACCACCACGAAAATAAAACTGGAATAAAGGTGGCTCAGTGGTAAAGAATCCACCAATGCATGCAGTCCAGTAATGCACGAGACTCAGGTTCAATGCCTGGGTCAGGAAGATCCCATAGAGGAAGCAATGGCAATCCACTCCAGTATTCTTGCCCGAGGAATCCCATGGACAGTGGAGCCTGGTGGGGTATAGTACGTGGAGTCACAAAGAGCTGGACACTGAGTTGACTGGGAATGGCTGGGATGAAGGTGGTAAACAATAAACATGCAGGTCAAGGAAGGCCTCTCTGAAGAGGTGACATTCGAGGTGAATCCTAAATGGGAAAAATCTGTCCAGGCAAAGGGCATGGCGAGATTCAGAGTCCTGAGAACCAAGCGGGAAGCAGCTGGTGAGTTTATCTCACGGAAGGAGAGACGGAGACCCACTATGATTCCTTGCTCATAGTCCTTCTCCCTGAGCCCTGTCAAGTAGGAAGGGTAAAAGTATTTGATCATCAACAAAAATGTATGCAGAGTTCATTATATACTAGGCTCTCTTCTCTAGAATACAGCTGGAAACAAAACAGACACAGTCCCTGATAGTTTAGAGCTTACGTTGCTAATATTCAAGGGCAACATACTCTGTGCACATGAGTTGTGAAAGGCTTTTAGGCTTGTCCAGTGAAAGTTGATGGGGCATGTGAATCATTTGGGTGGAACACCTGGGCTCTGGGCTCCCCTCTGTCACTGACTAGCGGTAGGGCTTGCAGTTAGTTGGGAAGTCTCTCTGGGACTCGATGTCCACATCTGAAGCTGGGGGCGCTGGATTTAGACCCACTTTTTTAACATGGATTGGCATGTGATTTGAGGTGGGGAGGACGTTTTTCTTCCTCTTTTTTTAAAACAAATTTTTGTTGGAGTATAGTTGATTCACAATGTTTTGTTATTTTCTACTGTAAAGTGACTATTTTACATATATATCCACTTTTTTTTTTTAAAGATTCTGTTCCCATGTAGGTCATTACAGAATACTGAATAGAATTCCCTGTGATATATAGGTTCCCTGTGCTATATAGTAGGTTCATATATATGTTATATATAGTAGTGTGCACAGGTCAATCTCAATCTACCAGTTTATTCAGCCCCCAACTTTTCCCCCTTGGCAATCATAAGTTTGTTTTCTACATCTGTGACTCTTTCTATTTTGTAAATAGGTTCATTTGTGCCATTGTTCTTAGATTCCACGTATAAGTGCTATATCATGAAATTTGTCTTTCTCTGTCTGACTTCACTCAGTATGACCATCTCTAGGTCCATTCATGTAGCTGCAGATGGCATTATTTCATTCTTCTTTATGGCTAATATTCCACTGTATATATGTACCACATCTTCTCTATCCATTTCTTCATGGATAGACACTTTGGTTGCTTCCAAGTCTTGGCTATTTTAAAGTGCTGCAACATGTATCTTTTTTGAATTATGGTTTTCTCCAGATGTATGCCCAGGAGTAGCACTGCTGGATCATACAGTAACTCTAATTTTAGTTTTTTGAGGAACCTCCATACTGTTCTCCATAGTGGCTGCACCAATTTACATTCCCAGCAACAGTGTAGGAAGGTTCCCTGGCAGGAAGTTTTTGCTGACTTAGGAAGTACTGCAGGNTCATACAGTAACTCTAATTTTAGTTTTTTGAGGAACCTCCATACTGTTCTCCATAGTGGCTGCACCAATTTACATTCCCAGCAACAGTGTAGGAAGGTTCCCTGGCAGGAAGTTTTTGCTGACTTAGGAAGTACTGCAGGTTTCTCTCTCGTGGACGTGAGGCTGTTCAGAACATCTTGCATTGTGTTTCCATACAGGTTGCCATTTCCTGTGCCATTCTGCTTGGGTAGGTCATGTGCTGTTTTATAGTAGGACTAGGCAAATGTTTTCCTCAATCTCTCTATCAGGATGCTTGGTTACTGCGTAAAAGGGCCAGCCACAGGCATTTAGACGGTTGAGATGTGTGGAGACAAGTCTCCCTAAACAGAAGCCCTAAGTTTAATGAGTGGAATTAAAAATGCAAATGATGTGCATGATGGTGGGATAATTACATGATTAGAGGTAGCTCCATCAGACAGGGGCTCCCATGGCCTGTTTGTGGATCCGTGTCCTGTTTATGTCTAGGCAGCTCACTGGAGGCCTCCCCTCGCCTCGGGCTTGCCATGTGGTGGGGGGGTGGGTTGCCGCACTCACCACCTACCTCCTTCCCAGCGGGCCAAGGGGACTAATGAGGGACTGGGAGATTGACTGATGAAAGGTGCTGTAAAAGTACAAAGTCTCATTACACTATTATGAAACCACATTTCGGCATCGGTTACCCACCAACATCCGAGTGAAACTCGACAGCCTCTCAGCCCATTTGTCAAGAGCCGGCAGTTCCCCTCTCAGCACAGGTGAAACAATAATAAATAGAAATTGAATGTGTATCCCAGGTATTTTAATAAAGTCGATAAAACACAGTCGCACGGCCTCTTTGGCTGTTGCCAACGCTCACTCATAAACAGAAACCCCCATGGGGATAGTCGCTGACTGGGGTGGGTGCACGCAAGGTGCGAGCTCAGAGCCCGAGCTGGCTATTTCATTTGGAGGAAAGTGCTTGGTGGATGCGCTTGGGTTACCATGGCGACTGAGGGACAATGCTCTTGGGCGTGCAGACCCCGTGTTTGCAGCATTATGCTTCAGAAGGGGGATTTAGAGATGCAGAACAAAACATAATAAAGGAGCGTCAAACCTAATAAGACTAGGGACTGAAAGAAAGCCAGGGACTTCTGTTTAGACACCACAGCGTTCTCGCCTTGTGGGTCTGGGAACCGGTCCAAGACTGAAGCTTGTTCATTATACCTCCCAGGCCGCCGGCATTCAGAAGGGCTCTCTGCATTGAAATCGCAACTTTTTCTCACCTGGCTGCAAAGAGAACCCACTGAGTTTAGAACAGTACACGAACGAAGAGATTTTTCTCATTTAGAAAACATCCTTTTGTACCTGGTCGATAAGATAGAAAAAAAAAAAAAAAAAAAAAGCCCAGCTTGAATATTGAGCAAGTTGCCAAAATCGAGCCTGGAACAACCCCATGGTATCTTTATTGGGTAACATGAATATCATTCTCGTATATAGCCTCATTAATCNTTTTGTAACTGGGCAAAAAAAAAAAAAAAAAAAAAAAAAAAAAAAAGCCCAGCTTGAATATTGAGCAAGTTGCCAAAATCGAGCCTGGAACAACCCCATGGTATCTTTATTGGGTAACATGAATATCATTCTCGTATATAGCCTCATTAATCAAAGCTGTAAATGCTCTAAGAGTTCTGATGGAAAGGACGATGCAAAAAGCGGCTTTCATCATTTACATAATTTAAAAAGATTCCTGGATTCTTTTTCCTTCTTTGATGCCCCTGGGTTATGGACAGCTGACACCTGCTTTCTGGGTGCATGTTGTTTTTTCCTACAACTTCTCTTTTGTTTCCAAGGAGGGACCCCACCTTGTCTTGTGGTCCCCCACAAGAAGGAAAAGATAAGGCAGATTGAAACGAAGGAATTAGAACAGAAGGTCCATTAATCAAGGAGGCACATGGTAAGAGAAAGAGGCTGGGAGCCAAGACTGCCAGTCCTCTGCGGTCACTGACTTGGTGTGTATGGCTTTGCTTAACTCCTGGACCTTGGACTCTTGTGCTGCTTCATCAGTGAGTCTGGGAGGACTTCTCACCTGCAAGCTTCCTGGGGATGAGCACTGTCTGTTTTTTTAAACTCATCTCTGTGTTTCACACCATGATATAGACATTTCTGGAATGCCTGAACTCCTAAGATTCTGTCCCATTCTGTAAGACTCTTGGCCTGGAGGTGATGGACAGAAGTCATTTTGTAGCATCCTTTCGCACTGGAAAGGGATTAGGGAGTGAGTAGCCAGTGCTGGAGAGTCTGTGTGCCCCTCCAGACCCATTCTCCACCCTTCGCTCCCCTGGTCTGTACCTAAGGAGACTCCTTGGCTATGTCCCTGGCTCCCTTGCCATCTAATTAGGGCCGGGGAGGCCAGTGAATGGCATTTCCCATGGACCTCCATCACTTGAAGCTGCTTCAGAGGCTCTTCAGGGCAGAAGCGCCTGGGGACAGCTTAAGTTTGACCTTAGAACCTTAAAACCAATATCTAATTATTGAATGCCATCTTGGAATATCCTGCCTTCATTCCTGGATCATGTAAACAAGCTACCAACAGAATGTGGGCAGGGGGACAGTTGGTATGTTTAGAAGTAGATTTTAGATTATCCCCTCCAGCGGGAGTCAGTTTTTTGACTAGGAAGCCATCCTCATTGTGAATTTGTTGACTGAGAAAACCTACAAAGTGGTGTGTTTTTGTACTCAGCTGCATCCAACTTTTTTTGACCTCACGGACTGTAGCCCACCAGGTTCTTCTGTCCATGGGATTCTCTAGGTAAGAATACTGGCGCAGGTTGCCATTTCTTCCTCCAGGACATCTTCTCGATCCAGGGACTGAACCCATGCAAAAGACTCAGGACTCTCAATGTTTTGACTAGGAAGCCTTCCCCATCGTAAATTTGCAGACTGAGAAAACCTACGGAGTGGTAGGTTGCATTATTATTCATGACGGTTTGTTCCTTCTCCTAAAGTGAAGTCACTCAGTTGTGTCTGAGTCTTTGCGACCCCATGGACTGTAGCCTATCAGGCTCCTCCATCCATGGGATTTTCCAGGCAAGAGTGCTGGAGTGTGTTTCTCCTAAGAGGCTTGTAAACCCCTGCCCGTCCTACGTCTCCTGTGGGTCACGTGGCCTCACTGCATGGTGGGGCTTCAGATGCAAATGCATGGTGGGGCCAGGTCTCCTACAGCGTGCCTCCTGCCCGTTCAGGTCGGGTCTCAGAACGAGGAGGCACACAAAGCAGAGCAGAACCCAGTCCCAACCAACCTGCAGTCTCCAGGTAATCTGGGCAGGAAATAAATACTGGCTGTTCTAAGCCACTGACATTTAAACAACAATACACAGACTACGTCTTAATCATCATAACATCCATAGGGGTTTGAAAAATAGTGGGAGTTAGCAGCCAGTCATACTTTGTCTTTTCAAGTCTGTGGCACACATTTGATGTCCCCTCTGAACAAGCAGATTTCTTGCCATCACCTGGCAGTAGTCCTTGACGGCATTTGGTTTTTGACGCCCTAGTTTCGGAATCTCCAATCTAGAACAATTATCTCCTTTGGATTTGGAAAGAGAACAGAATTTTGAAACAGTGGATATGGGTTGACGTCTTGGCTCCCTCACCTAGTTCCTTGTGAACTTGGGAATGGCTTTCAGCTTTTCTGACCGCATATGTTCACTTACCACTCTTACATACAGGGCACATTTGAATGAAATAAGTTTGGCACGTTGAATGAAATAAGCCATGTAGATCTTCTTTTTAATGTGAATTGAAGGTGCTATTCTTGGAGTAACTAACCCAAGGAGGAAAGAGCCTCTGACACCCTTACTGCTCCTCCTGTGCCCCCCGCTCCCGATCATTCTGCTGTGTGCTCTTATTTCAATGGGAGTTTGAAAGATGGTACTGAGAAAATCCAAAGTCTTCCTCAAACGGGCAGCTCTGGCTAGAGCTGGCAGGCCTTTTGCTGGAGATGAGCACCGATTCAGAAATCTGAAATCTAAAGGAAATATCCAACCTTGAATGATCTCTTGACAATTTAAGGCCCTAACGGGTTGATTAGTGGTGGCTCTTTCCTTCCCTGCCTGCCAACAACACTCCCAATGGTTCCCACTTCTCAGACTTGGTCTCTCAGTACCCAGTGCAATGGAACTTATAGCAACTGAGTTAATTAGGACCGAGGGGAGCACCATACCCTAGCTGCTTAAATTATAGCCACTGTGCCTTCTCTCCAGTGGGAGGAAGTGTATACCGCCACCTCAGCCCCCTGTGTCAAGAGGAAGATGGTGATGAGGAGTTCAAAGTTCCTGGCCTGACATCAGCCTTCTGGGGTCAAGAGGTGGGCCCCATGGGGCTCAGATAGTGGGGGAGGGGGGGGGGAGTTCTGCCATGTGGAAGTAACTTTAATGATGTCAGGGGTGTGAAGAGTGTGTGTGGGTGTAGTTGGGAGGTGGCTTTAAAATGACAAGCAGGAGGCAGTGCTGAGCCTGCTCCCCTATTCACCTCATTTCTCCCCAATACCTCCCTGCAGTTCCCACTTTCTACCCTTACAACCCAATCTGTGAAATGGGGGCAAGATCACCCCAAGGATGAGGAGCTCCGGCCCTAGGCCAGCACTGTGCTAAGCCTTTGCCACGTCAAGGATGAACCACAAGAAACTGCCCCATTTGCTCATTTCTGACCTGCAAAAATCGCAGTTTCAGACTTCGGCTCACCACGCTTCCTTTCTCAGCCATCTGCTGATGACAGCTCTGCTTCTCAGGTGAGGGAACTGATGTTAGGTCATTTGCTCTAAGTCAAGAGTCAGAGACGGAGAGACGACGTATGTTGGGGGTCCTGGCTGCCGGCTCAGCTCAGAAGTGTCACACTGCACCCCAAGACCCACATACTTTAGTCTATAAGTGATCGTAACAGCTTCAGAGGGTACCTCCTCTGCAGGACCTGGCTGGTTCCTTAGGCAGTTGTTCTGGTGCTGGTACTGGAAACCACTGGAAGCAAGGGATACTTCTTGCCACCAGCTGAACCTCCCAGGATGTCTCTGATTTGACTGAAGAAGGTCTACCTGGCCCACCTGGCCTGCGAGACAAGTGATGGGGGTGGGGTGGAGGAATGGCGGGGTTACTGCAGAAATCCTTTTCCTTCAAAAAATCGGCTCTTTTTCTTATTTAAGAAGTCATACCTATTCAGTGTAAAAAGCGTAGACAAAAGAGATAAAAAGAAAATGAGCAGCGATCCCTAGCTAGAGACTGCCACAGTACTGATGACTGTGGTATGTCTTCTCTTGTTTTCTCTCTTTCTCCAGATAAATGTAGAAATTTTGGTGTGGGGGATCTGTTGTAAACAGTATTTTCCTTATTCATTAATTCTCTATTTTATTCCAGAGTTAATTTAACATGGTTTGTGTGTGTGTGTGTGCTTAGTGGCTCAGTCGTGTCCGATTCTTTGCGACCCCATGGACTGTGGCCCACCAGGCTCCTCTCTCCATGGGGATTCTCCAGGCAAGAATACTGGAGTGGGTTGCCATGCCCTCGTCCAGGGAATCTTCCCAACCCAGGGATCGAACTCAGGTCTCTCTCATTGCAGGCAGATTTTTATCGTCTGAACCACCAGGGAATACGACAGCACAAATGAAACGTGGGGGTAAGAAAGAAAACCCAAAGCATAAGCACATTTGGGTTTGTCCCAGCTTTCTGAGATATAATTGACATATAACATTGTATACAGCATGTTGATTTGATCCTGTTAAACACTGCAAAATGATTGCCAACGTAGCGTGAGCTAACACCTCCATCACCAGCACATCATCGCCATTTATTTTTTGTGGTGAGAAAATTTAAGATTTGCTCTCTTAGCAACATTCAAACACAGAACACAGTGCATTCTGGAATTTTTAAAGTTTAACACGGCATTGAGAGTATTTGCCCATTAAATATTCCACAGCATCAATTTTGAATGGAGTCCTTTTTATGGAAGGAAAACATAGGCAGGCAGAAAAGTGCACAGATTAAGAGCCAGTGACTCCATACACTATCGTTTTTAATGGCTCCACTTAGTCTTTTACCAAATGTTCAGTATTATCAATAAAATGGCAACGAAGAAACGTGTCCAGGACTATTTTCAGCAACACCAGAGACCACGGCGGAATCCATGGGTCTGAGTTCACACCATCCTTAAAAAGAACACATCTTCTTGGGGGTGGGGGTGGGGGCAGGGCGATTCAAGCTGCTGGCCTGACAGCTTCCTGCCCGAGTTTGGACACTGCATGCAAAGCCAAGTCGAGCCGCTTCTTATCTGTGTGGCGTGCCCTCTCCCTGCCCTTTCGCGCCGCAGCCCCTGCCCCCGCGACAGTGTCCCCTGAGGGGCGGGCGGTGGGAGAGTGCGGCCCTGAAGCAGGAGGTGGCTGGTGGGGAGGGAAATCGCCAGGCTTTCCTTTCATTGCGTTTGACGCTCACCAAGTTTTAAAACGAAGATGCTTCACACTCCTCTCTTTCTGAATTGCCGGAAAGCGTAGTGAAAAGGCAACGGGATTCAAAAGATCGTCAGAGCCGACAACCACATAAGCCACCAGATGGCGCTGTTGCTCCATTGGAAAGGGCGGGCGGCGGGGCTCCGGCGTTACGGGCCAGAGAAGGGAGCCCAGACACAGGGCGGGGAAACGGCCGGAGGGGGCCGTGGTCTGTCTTTTCTGTCGCCCTGACGGCCTTGCTCTGTCTCACTGACTTCTTCACCACCCCTCACAGCTTCTCCGGGTATCTTTGGGATGCCCCACATCTTTCCGGGTGTCTTGCTCTCTCTTTCCCGTGGAATTTTTCCTCTCATACTTAACCAACTATAAAAGAAAGTGGTGTGTATTTATTCTTATTTGTGTGTTTAATACGGTTTTAGGTATACTTCTGGAATTTAAAAGTAGAAACACTGGTCCTTTTGTGTTCCTTTATTTTCCCTCTATAAACAGAAATCCACAAAACCAAGTTTTTTCCTCTCTGGATTGAGGACTCTGTTGCTTGCTATTTTTATATCAATTATTTGAAGCTCAGTGGACCTGAGAAGAAAACTGATGAGACAGACACCTAACAGCCATTTAGGTTCTTGATCTTTGAGTCCTTTATATTCAGTGCGCGTGTGTTAGTTGCTCAGAAGTGTTGGACTCTTTGCAACCCCATGGACTGTAGCCCGCCAGGCTCCTCTGTCCATGGGGATTTTCCAGGCAAGAATAGTGGAGTGGGTTCCCACTTCCTACTCCAGGGGATTTTCCCAACCTAGGGATCGAACCTGTATCTCCTCATTGCAAATGGATTTTTTACTGGCTGGCCCACCGGGGATGTACACAAATCTGCATGAGGGGTAGAAGTAAGGCAGCAGAAGAATTCACAGATCGTGGCTATGAGACATCCAGCCAAGTATGCGGTCCTCACAGTTTCAGGGAGGAGATGAGGGAGGAATCCGAGGGGGAGAAGCCTGAGTGTAAGGACTTGGCCAAGGCGGCCTGGATGAGGAGGGAAGGGCTGCACTTTGATGCCGGGGCTTGGTGCCTCCCAGCTCTGTCCTCTGGCTGCTCCAGCAACAACCCAGGAGGCTATTCTGGGAGGTCTGGGAGTTCCTCACCTCCG
>SJYV01031152.1:0-22464 GCA_006410875.1 Neotragus pygmaeus | reverse complement strand
ACGCCAGCAGACAGACTTTAATCTCAAACTGCAACATCAACTCTTATCTGGATCTCCACCTGCCAGCCTACCCTCCACCTGTCAGCTTCTACAATCACATAAGCCAATTCCTTACATATAGGTCTGTCTGTCTGTCTGTCTCTCTCTCTCTCTGTCTCACACACACACAAGCAAACACTTTTGGTTCTGCTTCTCTGGGAATTTCTGAAAACGTACTCCCTAAGTATAAGGCATAAAGTCATCTTCTATCTTAGACACAAAGAATATTGAAAAACAACAAATTGAAACTTTGTAATAAAAGACCGGCTGCTGTTGTCATTCAGTTGCTAAGTTGTGTCTGACTCTGCAACCCCATGGACTGTAGCACGCCAGGCTCCACTGTCACCCACTCTCTCCCAGTTTGCTGAAATTCATGTCCATTGAGTTGATGATGGGACATCTCATCCTCTGCTTCCCCCTTCTCCTTTTGCTTTCCATCTTTCCCAGCATCAAGGTCTTTTCCAGTAAATTGGCTCTTTGCATCAGGTAGTCAAAGTATTGGAGCTTAACCAACAGCCCTTAAATCAATATTCAGGGTTGATGTCCTTTAGGACTGACTGTATAGGACTTGCTGTATAGGACTCTCAAGAGTTTTCTCCAGCAAACAAAAACATCAATTCTTTGGTGCTTAGCCTTTTTTATGGTCCAACTCTCACATCTGTACATAACTACTAGAAAAACCATAGCTTAGACCATACAGACCTTTGTGAGCAAAGCGATATCTCTCCTTTTTAATATACTGTCTAGGTTTGTCATATCTTTTCTTCCAAGGAACAAGCACCTTTCAGTTTCATGACTACAGTCATCATCTGCAGTGATTTTGGAGCCTAAGAAAATTAGGTTTGTCACTGCTTCCACTTTTTCACCATCTATTTGCCGTGAACCGATGGGACCAGATGCCATGATCTTAATTTTCTGAATGCTGAGTTTGAAGCCAGCTTTTTCACTTTCCTCTTTCACCCTCATAAAGAGGATCTTTAGTTCCTCTTCACTTTCTGCCATTAGAATGGTGTCACCTGGATATCTGAGGTTGTTGATATTTCTCCTGGCAATTTTTATTCCTGCTAGTGATTCACCCAAGCCCAGCATTTCTGCACATAAGTTAAATAAGCAAGGTTACAATATACAGCCTTGTTGTACTCCCTTCCCAATTTTGAACCAGTCCATTCTTCCATGTCCGATTCTAACTGTTGCTTCTTCACCCATATATAGGTTTTTCAAGAGAGAGGTAAGGTATTTGGTACTCCCATTACTCCCATCTCTTTAAGAATTCTTCTCAGTTTGCTGTGAGCCACACAGTCCAAGGCTCTAGTGTTATCAATGAAGTAGATGTTTTTCTGCAACTCCGTTGCTTTCTCCATGATCCACGATATGGAAAATTTATTATAACTTACTGTAGCTGATCACTCAGCAAAGTATCTGTTAAACTTTTGTGCCCCCCAAAACTTCTCATTAAATGAAAGACTTAAAACAGAAGTATTCTCTTTTGTTGCTGATAGTTGTTACAGACTGAATATGTGCTCCCCAAATCATATACTAAATCCCTAAACTCAACTGCGGTTGTATTTGGAGAAGAAATCAGTTAAGTTAAAGGAGGTCAAGACATGCAAACGAGGCAAGAAAATACAGTCTGAAGGGGTAAACCTATCATCAGAACAAGACACAGATATGACAGAGAAGTTTTAAGTATAAGACAGGGAATTTAAAATAACTATGATTAGGAGGTGGGGCAGGGGGGAATTTGGGAGAAAACAGATAACAAATAAGGACCTGCTGTATAGCACAGAGAACTCTACTCAATACTCTGTAATGACCTATATGGGAAAAAAATCTTAAAAAGACTAGATATATGTATAGTTACAATTGAATCACTTTGCTGTACACTTGGAACTAACAACATTGTATATAAACTATACTCCAATTAAAATTTTAAATAAAAAATAAAAATTAAACGGGGTCATAAAGGTAGTTCCTAATTCAAGTGGATTAGCGTCCTTATTTAAAATTAAAAAAATTAAAAAAAATTTAAAAATAAAGAGCTTTCTGCCTTCTCACTCACTCTCTTTCTGCCCTGTACAGAAAGGTCATGTCAACACAGTGGGAAGGAGGTTGCCTACACCCCAAAGGGAAAGCCCTCAACAGACACCAACCCTCTCTTCAGGCACCTTTATCTTGGACTTACAGTCTCCAAAACTGTGAGAAAACAAATTGTTGGTGTTTAAACTACCCGGTCTAGGATATTTTGTTACAGCATGCTAAGCAGACTAATACAATGATGACTTGGGACTGAGGTTGGAAGAGGTTATATTTTAAAGGAAAGACATAGAGATCTTCTTTTGGTTCACAATTGTATATTACTATTCTAGGACCTAAAGACAGGTCTGTTAGAGAATTTGACCTTACAATAGCTGCATAATAGCATTAACCATACAAACACTGGAATGATATTAAATAGTAACACACCCTCTATCATTGAAGAATTTTTCAAAAAACATAAGACATGAAATAAAAGGATCTTATATACTGTTTTATAGGATCCAGTAACAATTTTCATTTCTAAGAACCTATCATTTAAAAACTAATCTCTTATATTAAATATATTAAAATTCTTGAAATGTTAAACTCTTACCGTAACCCATTCCTTTGGTCAAAAGCAGGTATCATAGAGTTAGGATGTTCTGACATTAATGCAACGAGCAGCTGTAGGACATCCATTAGATTGTCATCCTAAAATTATTTTAGAATTTTTTTTAAATAAGAAAAACAACTTATTTGAACAATGACTACTTCTGTAATAATGAATTAGAATATCAAAAGGAGGCTTCTGTACAAATACACTTGTTTAAAACACACTAGATATTTATATATACATATTCATCTGTAGAATTCAACCTATACAACACCAAATAGTCAAATAATTTCATAATCAAAGATATAAAATGACTATTGTACTGTGTCAAGATTTCCTAAAACATATTCCATTGTTATAACAGGTATTGATTTACAGGTTTTTTTTTCTCCCCCCTAAGGAATGATTACATATCAAGAAATTGGCAGAGAAGGACAAACAGACTGTTCTGTTTTATTACAACAAAGACAAATTGAAGCTTCAATATGCTAATAAGACGTTGGGAATATGGTGGTAGTGTTGGGGGCAACTAGGACCACGATATGCACTAAGTCTCTCAAGAAACTAGCTCTGAAACAACATCTTACGGGAAATGACAACTAGACAGTTCTCACATATTATCTGGGAAAAAGTGTTAGCAGATCAGTCGTGTCCAACTCTTTGCAACCCCTGGACTGTAGCTTCTGTCCATGGAGTTCTCCAGGCAAGAATATAGGACTGGGTTGCCATTCCCTTCTCCAGGGGATTTTCACAACCCAGGGATAAAACTTGGGTCTCCTGCACTGCAGGCAGATTCTTTACAATCTTAGCCACCAGGGAAGCCCCGTATTATCTGTGGTTAGTATTAAAGATATCAGTACAGATTAGCCCCTCAGTCGTGTCCAACTCTTTGCAACCCTATGGACTGCAGCAAGCCAGGCTTGCCTGTCCATCACCAACTCCTGGAGCTTGCTCAAACTCATGTCCATCAAGTCGATGATATCATCCAACCATCTCATCTTCTGTTGTCCCCTTCTGCTCCCACCTCAATCTTTCCGAGCATCAGGAAAGTCTTTCAATGAGTCAGTTCTCCACATCAGGTGGCCAAAGTATTGGAGCTTTAGTCCTTCCAATGATTACTCAGGACTGATTTCCTTTAGGATTGACTGGTTGGATCTCCTTGCAGTCCAAGGGACTCTCAAGAGTCTTCTCCAACACCACAGTTCAAAAGCATCAATTCTTTGGCGCTCAGCTTTTCTTTATAGTCCAACTCTCCCATCCATACATGACCAATGGAAAAATCATAGCTGTAACTAGATGGACCTTTGTCGGCAAAGTAATGTCTCTACTCTTTAATATGCTGTTTAAGTCTGTCACCACTTTTCTTCCAAGGAGCAAGCATCTTTTAATTCCATGGCTGCAGACACCAACTGTACTGATTTTAGAGCCCAAGAAAATAAAGTCCGTCACTGTTTCCATTGTTTCCCCATCTATTTGCCATGAAGTGATGGGACCACTGTTCTTGCCTGGAGAGTCCCAGGGATGAGGGAGCCTAGTGCGCTGCCGTCTATGGGGTCGCACAGAGTCGGAAACGACTGAAGCCGACTTAGCAGCAGCAGCAGATGGAACCACATGCCATGATCTTCGTTTTCTGAATGTTGAATTTCAAGCCAGCTTTTTCACTCTCCTCTTTCATTTTCATCAAGAGACTCTTTAGTTCTTCTTCACTTTCTGCCATAAGGGTGGTGTCATTTGCATATCTGAGGTTATTGATATTATTCCTGGCAATCTTGATTCCAGCTTGTGCTTCATCCACCCCGACATTTCACATGATGTACTCTGCATATATGTTAAATAAGCAGGGTGACAATATACAGCCTTGATGTACTCCTTTTGCATTTGGAACCAGTCCGTTGTTCCATGTCCAATTCTATTGCTTCTTGATCTGCACACAGGTTTCTCAGGAAGCAGGTATGGTGGTCTGGTATTCCCAACTCTTAAGAATTTTCCACAGTCCACACAGTCAAAGGCTTTAGCATAGTCAATGAAGTAGAAATAGATGTTTTTCTGGAATTCTCTTGCTTTTTCTATTTTTTTCTATGCTTTTTTTTTTTTGCTTTTTTTTGTAAGTCTTTTCTACGTTTCTAGAATTCTCTTGCTTTTTCTATATCTATATATGTGGTAATGATAAGCTTCTTTTCATTTTTTAATTTGTCCAAGGCAGATATGATGTGATAAACACCACTAAAATCACCACCTGGGCCACAGAAATATATACTGCAAGCCCATGTGCGTACAGACTGCCTCTTGACATTTTTCAAAATGGACATTGCAGTGGTGGTGTGGGTCTCATCACCCAAGTGGGGAACAGGGAAGCAAAATTTTTTTCTCAAAACTTTAAGGTGGGTTTTTGTTTGGGGCGGCATATTTTTCTCCCCTCTCTGGATTTGTACTTTTGAATCTTAAATGATACACTGTTAGGCATGACAGGTAGTTAAAGAAGCAATGGAGAAGTGTTTAAAACACCTGTGTGAGCTAACAGGTTTCTGAATTTATTGCTCTATCTCCAGAGAGAAGGCTGGAGAAGGTAACAAGGAATTTTTATATCAGCTACTGCAGCCTTAAAACAAAGTTAGTGTCTCTTTGGACTTTAAAATTGTTCCTATACAGCTTCTTTTATTTTTGCTTAATCAGATACAAAGGGAGACATGGGGTGGGGGAGGGAAAGGTTACAAATGATCAATAAATGTTTATTGGGTGAACACACTTCTGTATATGGTATAATTTGATAACAATTGCAGAACAGCACAAGGATAAGCACATAGGAGTTCTGAAATCTACAAATATCAAGAAAACCCTTCACAATCTTTTGTCGACTATTCCATATATCATGAGGGCCTTATTGGGCATTATTAACCCAAAGATACAAAGGGAAGCAGCAGGCAGTCATCTCTGCGGTGCCCTGCATCCAGCTTCATCCACTGTTTTTTAATTCTCGCAGCTACTTCAATATTTAATTCTCAATATGCTAAATAAATCATCAAGAGGTAGGGCACTGGGGCTTTGGAACAAAAGTGTGATTTGAAGGACCCCAAAAATATCTGATTTAGTAGTTTCAGGGAAACAGATCACTGTGACTTCCAGTTTTCATTTATGAAACATTTTGGTCTCAAATAAGAAAATCCAAAGAGACTACCCTACTCAAGAGGAAAAAGAAATCATAATCATTAATGTTTCGGTCAAACATGATGCTACCAAGAAATTTAACCCATTTTTTTTCTGTCCCAATTAACAAAGGCAGATCCAAACCACATCTCTTTATCTACTAATGATTTTAAAAGCCACTATTCTCATGCTGTAACAAATATATTAACTCATAAAACATGAATTATACACAGGAATATCAGTTATCATATAAAAGCCATGCTTTATATGAAATTCACTTCCAGTTTTAACTATGCAAAATACATTTAATTGGATTATTTATTTAGACTACATTGGGCATATATCAAATTTTCCCAACTCTAGAAAGGAAAAAACTCCAGACATTTCAACCTATTTAACCTCCCTTACAACCACATAATTTTAAATCAACTATAAATGAGTGATTTAACAATATTTGATTATGCAAAATCAGTGGGAAAAGTATGTTAAGAATTCAAAAACAGTCCAATCAATTGTAGTCATTTTTGTTATCTATTTTTCCATTTATTATACTAGTACCTGGAAATACACTGAAAGTATTTTTTGGTTATTAGGTTATTCTTTAGTCTTATTAGGTTAATGAGATCTTATTTTAATACTTTTTAAAGCCTCTCATGCTTATTCACAGAGGCATGTTGTGGTAATAAAGAATACTTAAATGTAAATTGCTAAGATTTAGATCCTAGATACATTTACTCTCCATTCTGAGCATAGGTACAGGCATAGTTACATCGTTAATGAGAGAGTCCTTTAACTCGTTTTTGTTTTTTAAAAGCCCATAATATAACTTCAAGAAATAAAATCCCAACATATAAAATTCACACGTTACCTCATGCATAGTGAGTAGATAGTTAAGAATGGCCTGTAGTTCATCTTCCTTTACTCCATTATCCTTAAAAAACATAATACAAGTATTTTATACTTACATATAAAAAATTTTTTTGAAAAGGAAAATTACACACACACATTTGCCAAGTTGGTCAGTTGCTATAAACATTAAAAAACAATGTAATATACAATCTAGACCGAAAAAACAAAAAGAATCTAAACCTAAAATAAAAGCTCAGGGAAGCACTAGGCAGTAGGCAAGACAATGTAGTAGGCAATGCAGTAGGCAACACAATGTAGAAAGTCGAAAGAGATTAGACATCAGCACCATTTTCAGCACCTTATAAGATGATAACTTATTTAGTAGAGCTTCAGAATCCTGAAGTAAGCAAAAATGATCATTGAGGATAAGTATAAGGGTATTACACCTATCACTCCTTTAAATACAGAAGATAACTTTTCTGTTTATCTTTTTCTATTAAATTTGGAGACTAAAATGCAAAGCTTCTAAAATTACCTAGTTAAAATGTCAGGTACTAAAAACTGAGTAGTAATTTTAGTGGAAAAAACACTGCACTTTTTTAGTATGAATGCATTATGAAAATTTTCAAACTATTGCACTATTGATCATAAAACAAACATGAAATCTCAAAAAAGAACAATAAGATAATTAGAAACAAAACACACTGGAAAGAACATAAAGAGACAATGTAAAGGATTAATTTTTAAATAAATGGGAATAAGATATCTGATTCTGAAAGATATACCAACAGGTCCATTTACCACAATATTGTGTGGCAGCTAATAAAGCATTAAACTATAAAGAACACGAAATAAAATGATATAGGAAAATACTGAATAAAATATTGAGAACAAATATATTTTTATGTTGGCATCTTATAAAGCCAAAACACCTTCCTGAAAAATATTAAATTTTACTTTACAAATAATGGAAGGGAATGTAACAAAATGTAATCATTTCTATCCAGTATGTTTTTATACAGGAAAATTATTTTTCACAATCTGGATGTCAGGTACAGGGAATCTCTAAAAATGAAACCTCCTCCTTTTGGGCAGCTCTGTTGACTGTTGTATCCCCAGGTCTAAGACTAGTAGGAACTACTAGCAACTCAGTAAATACTTGCTGACTGAAAGTATGAATATGCTTGAACTCCAATAGAAATTCATAAAATATATGGTATAATTATCAATCTCTAATTCTGCATTAATGGTTATCGATAAATGCCTAGGAAACAATAAGAAAAAACAGAGAAATAAATACCTTTCAAAGTATTTTCCACTCTGTAAACCCATTAACAGAGTAAAGAATAAATAAACCAACAGAACAGTTTATGTGAAATTATGTTACAATAAACAAATGCTATAGGATAAGAAATGTGAACTCACCTTCATTACTAATTGCTTAATAAACATCAACAAGAATGCTCGTAGAGAAAACATTTCTTTTTGATTAGGTCGTGGTCCATCTTTTAAAAAAGACAAACACATATGCACACACACTGAGTATTTCAAAAACCTCGAAGCTAAGTATAAAATTCCCATTCCCAACAGTTTTCCCACTTACTTATAAGAAACATAAAGGTTAACTTTCCAGAAGAGTTTAATGTCTCTAGAAAAACAAGCATTCAGTCTCAATGTGATTGCATATATAGTGCTTCTAATGTACAAAATCAGGCAAGACAAAAACTGCAATGAAGACATTTGTTTTTGACTAAGGTCAAAGAAATTCCAAAACAGAAAGATGAGGTAACAAATTTACATTTACCTTTAAAAGACTCTCTGGGAATCTTATTATGGTAACATAAGTTTACAAAGGAAAAAGAGCAAAAGAAAGTCTAAACTTTACATGTGAACTGAATATGAAAAAACTTTTCTACTGTTACCACTGTATAAGCTAATATAAAACCCTCAAAAAGTACACTTCAACACAACATCATCCACGAAGGAGAGAGACATTGTGCTGACCACCTCTGACATCTCCTTCTGTTTGAAAAAGTCCTTGGTCACACATGGCTCACATTAAAGTCAATTTTCATGTCTGAAACATATAATTCCTAAGTAGAAAGCTTTTGAAACCAAATACTCATTGTCCTAAGATCCCAACTCAGGTACTTGCTTGCCTCATATTTTTTGCAATTTTCCCCCACTAATCATTATTTACAGCTAGTTCCTAGACCACCAAAGCACAGGACCAACACGACCTTGAACAGATCAATTAAACTAGGAAGAAAATTGTTTAAAATTTGTTCCACATGACGATTCCTAGACAAAGCAAAGGTTACAGAGCTACAGTCATAAAGTTTGGCCAGCTTTCTCACTTGAAGTATGAGACTTTCCCAAAATCACTAATCAGTTAGAAAATCAAGGCCAGAATATAATGCAAACACCCAGGACAGTACATGACACACACCATCAAGAAATAATGATTTAATTCTAGATCTGCTGCAACATGCCAGTTTAAACAAGATCATGGGACTTTCATGTGTCCTCACAGCTTTCTAAATGATAGCATATCGTCTGATAATAAATCTAGTTTATTTTGAAAGGGATTAAAAAAAATATTGTACAAATATGAAACCTTGTCTTTGTACATCACTAAACAACCAAAGCCTTTGAGTGAAAAATCAGAATATATCTTGTTTCACTCTCCTGCATCTATCTCCTGATTTAAAACAACAGCCCTCAATTCTTATAAAGGGACTGCACCCATCTTCACACTCAGATCATGTGTTCTGGGGGTAAGAAGGGCCTCCTCTTCTGGGCAGTCTGAAGAACACTGCCATGCAGATGGACACACGATGCAATCAGAGCCGGTGAGCAACAAAGAGACTAAAAGGACTTTTGCTGGAATTGCTCGATGCAGGCAGACACTCTTGCTAGATTTAAAGTTGTGGGGATGTGAAGGTAGGGTGGCTGCTTGCTACTACAAAGAGAGAAACTACAGGAAAAGAGCCAATACAGAACTGGGAGATGGAGAGAAACAAACTGACAAAATAGCAGGGGCCGTATTCTGAGCCCCTGCACCGAATTCTACTGAAACTATCAGCCTGTTAACCCTGGTTAACCCTCTTTTATGATATAAACCTACAGTAACAGGCAAGTTTGACCTTGGAGTACAAAAGGAAGCGGGGCAAAGGCTAACACAGTTTTGTCAAGAGAACACACTGGTGATAGCAAACACACTCTTCCAACTACACGTGAGACGACTCTACACACAGATGCCACCATATGGTCAATACCAACATCAGACTGACTATATTCTTCACAGATGAAGATGGAGACACTCTAATAGTCAGCAAAAATAAGCCCTAGAGCTGAATTTGGAAAAGGCAGAGGAACCAGAGATCAAACTGCCAACACACATTGGACTACAGAGAAAACAAGAGAATTCTAGAAAAACATCTACTTCTGCTTCACTGATTACGCTAAAGCCTTTGACTGCGTAGATCCCAACAATCTGTGAAAAATTCTTAAAGAGACAAGACTACCATACCACCTTACCTATCTCCTGAGAAGCTTGTAAGCAGCCCAAGAAATAATAGAACAGACATGGAACAACTGACAGGTTCAAAGTTGGGAAAGGAGTACAACAAGGCTGTATACTGTCACCCTGCTTATTTAACTTACATGCAGAGTACATCAAGCAATATGCTAGACTGGAGGAATCACAAGGTGGAATCAAGATTGCTTAGAGAAATACCAACAATCTCAGATATGCAGATGATACCACTCTAAAATCACTACGGATGGTAACTACAACCATGAAATTAAAAGACAGATGTTCCTTGGAAGAAAAGCTATGAAAAACCTTGACAGCGTATTAAAAACCAAAGACATCACTTTGTTGACAAAGGTCCAAATGGTCAAAGCTATGGTTTTCCCAGTAGCCACATACAGATGTGAGAGTTGGACCATAAAGAAGGCAGAGTACCAAAGAAGTGATGCTTTCCAACTGTGGTGTTGCAGAAGACTCTTAAGATTCCCTTAGACAGCAAGGAGATCAAACCAGTCAATCCTAAAGGAAATCAGTCTTAAAAATTCATTGGAAAGACTGATATTGAAGCTGAAGCTCCAATACTTTAGCCACCTTATGTGAAGAGCCGACTGACTGGAAAAGACCACGATGCTGGCAAAGATTGAGGGCAGGAGAAGGGAGCAAAAGAGGATGAGATGGTTGAATGGCATCATCAACTCAATGGACGTGAGTCTGAGCAAACTCCAGGAGATAGTGAAAGACTTCCGAAGCCTGGCATGCTGCAGTCCATGGGGTCACAAAGAATAGGACACAACTTAGCGAATGAACAACAATAAGCAATAATATAAACCGTTTTAAGCAGGTTTTGAAATACTTTAAATGAGCCACTATTTGTCAAAATTTTTATTTTGACCCCTTCTATGAACGATTGACATAATGAATGAATATTAGTCTTCCAATAAGTTAGTTCCGATTATACAGGAAAATAATTACTGAAATTCTGTAGTTTCCTTAAATTACTTATTAGAAGCAGATACCCCCTACTCTTACAAAAAAAATCTCCATTCTCTCAAAAAAACACAGCTGTTAATGACTTTCAATGGAATAACTGAACTAAACATCAATACTAGTTGCTAATATAGAATTTTCTCTCATTCTCGATGTCTTAGAAATCATCCTAGTCATATTTGATCCCCAAAGAACTCATACTAGCAAAAGCAGCATTCTTCTATAAAAATAGTGAGCTGTTAATCTCTGTCAACCACAATTTAGGACAAACTATTAAAATTATCAGCAAGATTAAAATAAAATTTTGCCATGACAAGATTTAGAAAAGCTTTCAGAATAATGTATTGGTTTCGGAAAAAAGAGATGGAAGAAAGACGGAGGGAAAGGAGGAGGGAAGGGAAAATCCTGAACTTGCATATGTATATGTAATATAATATACAGATGGAGATGAAATACCTAATCCTTTTGGGGCAATCCCACTCCGATCCTGAGGATTCACCGCCCAGTAGTAGTACTTCAGCGCATGCATTATGAGAAGCACGGTTCCAACTCTCCGAATGGCATTATATATGTTGACTGTGCCAATGAATTCCGTGGACAGGTAAGTATAGAGAGTCAACTGCACCTAGAGAGTCAAAGGAAGAGCTCAAATCAAAGAAGCAGACCAGCATTTCACCATTCTTTCTAGTAACACTCTCAGGTTGCTCTATTCGGACCACACTTGTTCTAAAAAGTAAGCTGCTTAATTAGCTCCATGTTAACAGACAACATATAGCCACTGACACATATCCAGAAGCACACACTCCTTATAAAACAAACCCAGGCAGATGCTTCTCTTACAGCAGCACTATGAAGTAAGCAGCCTCCGCATCTACCACGTTTTTGCAGCACTATTCCTATCGCGCTGAGAAAATTGATTGCTATTTAGCAATCAGCAATTATTCATGAACTTACACACTTCTTTATAATAAACCTACTATTTATACTTTGCATAATTGTTCTCAAAAGCTAGAAATTGTCTTTGTTCTGGAGAAAACTAGTAGCTGGAATAACTCATAAGAAATTAAAAAAACAAGCAGGAATAACTAAATAACAGATCAAAAAAAGAAAATCATACAAAAATATGTAAACCCTACCTTAAAAAATATTTGTTAGAAAAAAGAATTTTGTTATAGCAGCTCATTACTACAAAGATTGTGATTATAGTCTCTAAAATTCACAAACAATTATACTCTACTACTAACAGCAGCACAAAATAACCACTTTTGTTCTACTTTCATATTGAAATCGAGAATTCTTCACTGCATTACTAGTGGATACACTTTAAAAAATATTAAGGAAGGCATTAAATTTGACCAAAACTCAAACTACTCCTGATCATTTACAACTGAACATTTATGTTTAAACATAATGGAAATTCCCAGATGCTGGGGGCATTTTCCTTTTTAAGCCTGAAAGGTAAAAATTAGTTGCCTATATTCCAGATGCTCTATAAACAAACAATCAAGGTTAAATGAATAAGGGAGTCAATCAGTAACAATACATGGTAAAGAATGGCAGACTCTGAGCCCCTTAAAATCGAAGTCTGAAAGATGACTGTAGTTCACTGTTGTCGTTTAGTAGCTAAGTCATGTTTCAGTCTTTGCCAACCCATGGACTGTAATCTGCCAGGCTCCTCTGTCCATTGGCTTTCCCTGGCAAGAATACTGGAGTGGGTTGCCATTTCTTCTCCAGGGGATCCTCCTGACCCAGGGATGGAACCCACATTTCCTGCACTGACAGGCAGACTCTTTACTGCTGAACCACTAGAGAAACCCAACTGTAGTTTGGAAAATCATACAATGCTATAATGCACAGAATTGCTGAAAGATAACATCATTTTGAAGTTGCTACTGCTGTTCAAATAGACAGCCCAGCTTACTTGTTATTGAGGATATGCAGAACTTTCTATGACATGATTCAAATTAATTGTGATATTTCAACCAGAAAATATTTACCTTCACCTATATTTGTAGCATTGTATTACTGAATATACAATGGCGCAGACACTGTCCCTCAGTAGCTAAAAACCTAATGGAGAAGATTAAAAATACACACAATTTTAAGTGAAAAACCAAAGGTAATAAATATCCCTACTGAAACAAGAAAGCTCATGTGGTAATACATAATTAATTGCAAAATGAGTGCATAGAGCTATTAAATACTATTAATTCAGAGGCCAGAGAAATTATTTGGGGGTAAGCTAAAATAGTCAAGAAAAGTTTCACTAATAGAGTAGATATTAAGGTAGGCTTTGAAGATGAGTAGTTCTAACAATAAGAGGAAATTTCAAATAGAGAAAATTGTAGATAATACAAAAAACTTCCCTAGATCTAGAACAACCATCCTCAATCTTGCCTGCATTAAAATACCTGGAAAACATTTTAAAATACCTGTCTGGGTCCTGTGCCAGACCAATTAAGTCAGAATCTAGGGAAGAGGGAGTAAGATTCTGTTTTCATTTAAAAAAAAAAAAAAAAAAAACCTTTCCCAACTAATTCTATAGACAGCCAAGGTTAAAAAGTCCTGCTCTAGGATAACTTTTGGTACCCACCTACCCATTGAGGATAACTGATTTTTCATATAGAAAGCCTAGAAAGAACTGGCATGAAGACTTAATGCTTTATTCTGAAAACAAAAAGAAACCATTACAAACTTGGGGGCTAAGAAATGTTCTGATGAGAGTGACTGTGAGATGTTGAAAGCATGAAGGAATTCTAACAAAAAGTGAAAAACTAAGATATGGAAAACTGGAGAAAGTCAGTTCCCTGAGAATGATACTACAGCTAAAGAAAAATTAATAGGATTGAACAGCAACATACTGAGGTAAATAAGAACAGTGACCTCAGAATCATGCATATTCTGATTACGAATAATTCTTCACTCTATATAATCTAATAACCACACAAATTACACAAGAAAATGTCTTTCCCACTACACCTAAACTCTGTGTATGAGAGCAGGACTCAGATCTGTCTTATTCACCACTGTATCCATAAGGCTGGCTACTCAACAAATGAAAGATTATGGTCTACAAGAAAACTCATCTCTCGTGTTAGGTCATTTAAAAGACTGTCTCTGAGCAAATCAAACTTAAATGCGTATTATAAAAGACTGGGAGCAGCCTGTTCCAAAAGCAAAGATTGATTCATAGGACCATACTCTCAACTTTGGTAACCAGAGGTGAATTTACCATGAAGCTAATGAAGCTAAACTTTATGCCCACTCATCTACACATGTTCCTTCCAAAATCCTAAACCTAATTTTACATGCTGCATTCTTTTTGTTAAGAAGATCCTTTCTCTCCCAAATTGTATGACCTTCAGGTCAAACAAACTTTGTATCTGCCTTTTATTATAACTACCTTTATGATAAAATTAGATATAACCCCTCAAGGATACACAAAGCATAAGGCTGAAACAAAACTGAAGTTTAGAGTTAACAAATCAACTGAAAATTCTAAGAAGGAAATTAAAGAAAATTATTAACAAGGAAAAGGTAAGAAATACAGTGCAATAATACTATGGACTTAAGGAAATGATATAATGAAAATTTTTTAAATATTCCCCTACAACTAAGTGTCTAATAAGAGGAGGTTTTTTGACCACATCAAAAGAGACCCAAAGGCTTACAAATGCGCTTAGTAAGACAAAGAAGTGTTTAGTAAAGAGTTTAAGAAGTAACTTGAAACAATCCTTGAAAAGAAATAAGACTGAGGGTCATAGAAGAGAAAGAGGTCAAAGTTGAACCCAGAGATAAAAAGCTACAACCTCCAGCTGCCTCCTTTGATTATTTCCAAATGGCAATCAGAGTCAGCAGCTGTTTTTCTCCTTAACATCTGAAAAGAGCAGCTGAAAATAAGATACTATGACTCCAGAAGAGCAAAAAAGTCTGCAGACATTTTTTTTCTGACAACTGAAGTTAAGTACGTGTTATTCCAACCTGAACAATGATAAACACTTGCAAGTGAACCAGAAAGGAGTGGGGGAGAGAAGAAATCAAATATTTAGGATAACTTAATAGAACATTAGGGTTTATCAAAAGTTTTACATATTTTATCACAAATCCACTTATGTTTACTTAATGCAATCAATTTGCTGTTATAGTACTAAATAAACTACTGTATAAAATATAATTGTTTAATAATTTAAATTAATGTGAAATTAAAATGATTAAATGAGACCAGCACATCATGGAAGCCTTCAAGAAAGGGTGACATTTCAGCTGTTCCTATAAGAGTTAAACTCAATAGCTAATCATTTTGGTGTAAGGAATATGTATATATAACACAGAGAGAGAGAGCACAATGAGTATAATTTATATGTATGTATATTCATTCATACATACATAAGGATGCATAGATATATACGCAATCCAACTATGGTTAAGGAAATGTAAATCAAAATCTCTCCCAAATAAAATTTTATTTAACAAAGAAAATATATACCATTTCTGATTTCAAAAATACTATTACTGCTTTAGGAAGGGAGGGACCGAGGGAGGGAGGGAGGAAATACTGTCTTGCAAAAGTACATTTAGTCAGGTGGGAGGGAGGTTTAAGAGGGAGGGAACACATGTATTATTTTTGTGTTTTAGTTGCTAAGTCCCATCCAACTCTTTTGTGACCCCATGGAGTATTTAGCCTGCCAGGTTCCTTATCCATGGGATTTCCCAGGCAAGAATACTGGGAGAGGTTGCCACTTCCGTCTCCACTGGACCTTTCGACTCAGGGATTGAACCCATGTCTCCTGCACTGGCAGGCAGGTTCTTCACTGCTGACCCACCAGGAAAGCCCTGGATATATATGTATGTATGGCTGGTTCATGTTGTTGTATGGCAGAAACCAACACAACACTGTAAAGCAATTATCCTCAATTATTAATTTTTTTACAAGTACATTTATTATCAATTTTTAAAAAAGTACATTTAGTCAAAAAATGCATTCCACTGAAACCTTACACAATAGCATGTAAAAGGATAAAAGAAAATCCTCTTCATTATCACTCTGCTCAAGTACAAACACGTAGTGAACATACTAGCACAAAATCAACATATGGATTACCTTGGCGGGGGTATGAATCCATATGGCTGGGTTAAGAAGAATGTGGTCACACAATTGCTTGAGTAGGGGCATCCCATTCGGCAGATTACTCAGGTATTTTGAAAATACAAGGCAAAGGTCAAGTACTGCTCTGCTGACATGGGATTTGGAAGACTGCAGAGGAAGATATTTCAAAGGTCACCATCAACACAAAGCAAGGGAAGTAAGTTAAACGTTGTCAATACCAGAAAAAAGTTGGTCCACAAACTATGCTCAAAGTTAAAGATGCTTTGAGATTCAATAGAACAGTGGGGGCAAGGTAAAACAGCAACAGGTTGTTTTAATTTAGGTAACTTTACATTAACCAAAGAGACAAACTTGCAAACAGAATTTCTCAGCTTCTTAGGAGACCAAGTTTCATGGACTACAAATTAAGAACCAAAAATGTAAAGCATTTCATACTTTACCTTTTCAAGACTATATCCTATTACCAAGAAGCCCTTGCAGGCAAGCATCTGCTCTTGCATAGCAATTGAGTTCTTCAACAACTCCATGATAAAAGCCAGCAAAGTTGAACTGGAATAAGGAAAAAAAAAACACAACAATAACAGTTTGAAAAACCATATTCGCCTTAAAAAAAAAAAAAATGGCGGGGGGGAGGTGGTTAGATAGATACAGTCTTTTCATTACCCTTAATAAAAAGTTTCTATTCCAAGGAAACTGATGCTTTACTAAAACTACCTCCAATATTATTTCAGGACTAAAATTTTAATGTAAGATTAGGATTTATTACTCAAATATTTAGTTCATATTCTTTATCATAAATATATTAATAAATTAATTACTTTTGAAACAACATGACAAACATGCACAAAATAGAGAAAAATTAGCAATGTCCAAAAACAAGTAGTAAGATGGCTAATAGAAGTTTATTACTTTGCCCTAAGAAATAGATGTAACTTAGATGAGCAAGTATATTCAATTTTGGAGAGTTAGAGGCCAAACAGATGGAAAAGATATGGAGCAAGCACTAGGACAGAAATCCTCAAACTGGCTTAATTTGAACAGAGGATAGGGTACGTAAAGGGTAAAATAAATAAAGATGTAGGCAAACTGAAGTGTTCAAATAATAATTTAAATATTTTCCTCATTATCCAAACAGAAAAAGTTAAAGTCGTAAGACTACAGTCATGCTTCCAACCTCATAACTTTTATACACTCAACATGGAATAGAATAAAGGTCAACTGTTTTGTCCCTCTCAAAAGTTTTGAGAGATTCCCACTAGGAAAGGGAGAACAGCCAACCTCCTCCACAAAAGTACTTCTATTTTTTAACTGTCAGCAATTCTAATAAAGTTGAAAAGCTAAATAAATAAATAAATAACTGAGCTCTGTTACAAAGATTACAGACTAGGATGCAAAAAAAATTTTATAAAGAAATAACAGGTCAAGGATAATTTTAATGATTTTAAATGTAGCCAATAAACACTAGCTTTGATACATAATTCCTTTTAAAAATAACTCATTTTCTTGTTTAAAAATAATCTGGAAAATTTATTACAACTCTAAACATATACATTGGTAGCAGACTTCTAGTTGCATGTAAAAGTAGAAATGAGAAACAGAATTTCAAAAAGGGAGAATACAAAAAGCATCAAAATTACTCAATTAATAATTAAACATAATTATTTTATTATAAATAGTTTCACTAGGATATATAGCCATAAAAAATTCATTTCCACATCCTCTCTGACATTTTAATAACTCGTCCTAGAATTCATGTCTCTTCCCTTTTTCCACTCAACACTAAAAGAGAGGAGACAAAAGTGCCAAATAAGCAATTTAGTTTTAAAAAAAACAAATCACTTAGTATTATGTAACATAAACAAAAATTTTACATTTCAATATGTTACCTGTCATAATAATTAAATTCAATATATTACCTGCAATAATAATTAAATATGGAAAACTTACCATAAGAAATTACTGCCAAATAACCATTTTAAATATTTTTATTTTAGGTAAAAATACATACATTTCTGATATTATTACCATGTCTAACTTTATTCAAAGCATTATTTTTTTAGAGCTCCCTATTTCCTAATGATAAAGAATTTAAATACTATTAGAATTCAATTTGTAATAACAATTATAATTCACAAATTTCTTTATGTTCTTTACTACCCCTACAACAACTTTACAATATTGAAAAAAAACATTGTACAGCTCCGTGATGAGAATAACTCACATCAAATGAAAGAAAAAATAAAAGGACTCACCATATAGTCAAGTCAATTTCATCAGATAAATATTGCTTATAATCCAACTGTGCAAACAGTGGAAAAAGCACTTGTACTCCTCCAATGGAATGCATGGCACTTTGGATAGAATGGGTTAAAACCGCCTTCACATCCTTGTAAAATAGAAGACACAGTAAAAGTTCCAATGATTCTTTTCCAAAAATTAAATACGTTTTATTAAAAGTAAAATATAACAGGAACAATAAAATGTTACAGTTCACGTATTTGTAATAGAAGCTACCAAATACACCTCAATAATACATCAAAATTTACCATTAAAAATATTGTTAAATACCATTCATAGTACCTGGAGCATGAGTGCGTGTGGTGAATGAACAAAAATCGAAGGGTTGTCCTTAGGGGATGATTCAAGACAGAGTTGGGCATCTGTGGCGCGTGGATTGTACGTGAATGCAATGGCACCAGAGAGTTTGCCATCATACAATAAAAGCTTGTGATGCTCAGCAAGGAACAGGTCACTTTCTGCTTTGAATTTAAATGTACCCTAAGAATAAAAAGTAGAACATGTAAGATACTATGCCACAAAAAGAAAATCTATAAACCACCACAAATATAAAAATTCAAGGAGAATATTGACCATTTTCTTAACAATATCAATTAAGAGAAGCTCTGTATGTTTAATTACTTCTAAAGTAGTCTGAATTCATTTTAAAGGTATAATGNGCTTTGTTTGTAGGTATGCTACCTAAGTCCCACTAGACTTCGCATTCCAGGATGTCCAGCCCTAGGTGAATGATCACACCATCGTGCTTTACTGGGTCATAAAGATCTTTTGCGTATAGTTCATGTTTTCTTCCCACCTCTTCTTAATAGCTTCTGCTTCTGATATGTCCGTTCAATTTCTGTCCTTTATTGTGCCCATCTTTTTTTAAAAAAAACTTTATTTTACTTTACAATTCTCTATTGGCTTTGCTATACATCTACATGAATCCCCCACAGGTGTACACGAGCTCCCAATCCTGAATCTCCCTCCAACCTCCCACCCAATAACGTCTCTCTGGATCATCCCCATGCACCAGCCCCAAGCATTCTGCAACCTGCATTGAACATAGACCGGTGCCTCGTTTCTTACATGATAGTTTATCTTTGCATATAATTTTCCCTTGTATCTCTGATTTTCTTGAAGAGATCAGTAGAATTGCCTTTTTTTTAAAATTTCCTTTATTTACTGACATTGATAACTGAGGAAGGTTTTATCTCTCCTTGCTATTCTTTGGGCCTCTGCATTCAAATGTGTATAGTTTTCCTTTTCCTCTTTTTGTTTAACTTTGCTCCAATTCTCAGCTCTTTGTGAGGCCTCGCAACTTTATCATTTTGTATTTCTTTTTCATGCATATGGTCTTGATCACTGCTTCCTGTACAATATTACAAACCTCCATCCATAGTTCTTCAGGCAGCCATCTATCAGATAGAATCCCCTGTATCTGTTTATCACTTCTACTGTATAATCATAAGGGTTTAGATTTTACTTGTGTAAAATATATTGCTGGGAGCCAGCAAGGGCCATTCTACCAATGACAAGGTCATGCAGGGCTCAGGGAACTCTCTGGGCCATCCAACCCATGACAAGGTAATGCGGAAAAGTCCTGATAAGCAAGGCCTCAGGACTCAATGGACCCCGGACCTGCTTGAGCATCTAGCTCAAAACCAGAATCTGTCTCTCTTACTATTTTATGTCTTTCACCAACTCTTCTGACATTAACAGGGGGCTTTCCCTGACCACCCTTCTCTGGAAAGAATTAACTTAGGGGTCTAGTTGATAAATCTCCTGGGCATGAAAGGAGTGTTTCAAACCCCATGACTTCATTCTAGCTTACTTGGCAGGGTTATGCAAACTCTTGCAACGTTGTTGAGCCTATGCTTGCTGCCTGGTTCTCACATGACTTATCCATTGTGTTCCTGGGAGTGCATATAGTCAGAATGTAGTAGAAACAAATAATAGCCTTANTTCATTCTAGCTTACTTGGCAGGGTTATGCAAACTCTTGCAACGTTGTTGAGCCTATGCTTGCTGCCTGGTTCTCACATGACTTATCCATTGTGTTCCTGGGAGTGCATATAGTCAGAATGTAGTAGAAACAAATAATAGCCTTAGCATTAGCAACATTAGACTTTGAGTTAGTAAGTTCTTTCTTTGCAGTTGGAGAAGGAAACGGAAACCCACTCCAGTGTTCTTGCTGTAACCCGCTATATCTTTGCTCTATAAAAATGTAACTCTGTACTTTAAAGATGATGCAGGCTAGGAATTTAAGAAGAAACACTTTAAAGGAAAATTGTTGTTCTGGCTGACCAACCTTTATCAAAAAGAAGTCATAAAATATCAACAGGCCTCCGGGCCAGAAGATNCCTGGAGCCCTTGGCAGTGAGCAAGCCACCGGACACGAACCCCTCTCTAAAGAGGCCTCGGCCCTAGGTCCAAAAGCAAACGCGGAGCAGAGCTGAAGCCTGTTAGGCGATCGTATCCTCCCCCGGCCAGCCACAGCCTGCTCCTTTCTGGGCAGCAAGCCTAGCAGCTAGGCATGTCTGGAGACGGCTATCTCAGGGCAGAGCAGCCTCGCACTCGGAGCTCTGCCAGAGTGCGCCTCTGAGCATTTATTTTTGTCTTTTTTGATTCTCTTATTTAATTTTGTTAAAAGGAACATTTAAAATAAAATTTACCATCTTAAATATTTTCCAAGTGTATAGTGCAGTGTTGTTAACTGCAGTACACTATTATATAACAAATCTCTAGAACTTTTATATCTTGCTAAATTGAAACTCCCATTGAATAACAAGTCATTTCCATCGCCTGCATCCCACTCCCAACCCCCTAGCAATCATATTCTACTTTCTGGTTCCATGAGCTTGATTACTTTACATAACTCAAACTAGGGAAGTCACAGAGTATTTGTCTTTTTGTGAGCAGCATACCATCCTTAAGATTCACCTATGTTGTGGCATGTGTCAGAATTTTTTTTCTGTTTAAAGTTGAATAATATTCCATTGTAAATATGTATAATATTTTCTTTATTCATTCATCCATAGACAATTAGGTTGCTTCAACCTCTTACCTACTGTGTGAATAATGCTACAATGAACATGGGTGTGCAAACAGCTCTTTCATATCCTTTCAATTACCTCATATATATTTACAGAAGTAAGATTGCTCAGTCGGGGTCTTCCCTTGTGGCTCGATGGTAAAGAATCTGCCTGCCAGTGCAGAAGACTCAGGTTTGGATCCCACACGCTACAGAGCAACTAATAAGCCCATTTGCCACAACTATCGAGCCTGTGTCATGGAGCCCAGGAACCACAACTACTGAGCCCGTGTCCCACAACTACGGAAGCCTGCTCACGCTAGAGTCCACGCTTCACAACAAGAGAAGTCAGCACACCACAACCAGAGAGTAAGCCCAGCACTCCACAGCCAGTGAAGACCCAGCACAGTCAAAAATAAATAAATGAATAAAAAAATTTTTAAATGACTGCTCAATCGTGTGGTAATTGCATTTTTAATTTCTTGAAGAATCACCATATAGCTTTCCACAGAGGTTGCACTATTTTACATTCCCATCAGTAGTGTATAAGTTCAGTTCAGTTCAGTCGCTCAGTCGTATCCGACTCTTTGCGACCCCATGAATCACAGCACGCCAGGCCTCCCTGTCCATCACCAACTCCCGGAGTTCACTCAGACTCATGTCCATCGAGTCGGTGAGGCCATCCAGCCATCTCATTCTCTGTCGTCCCCTTCTCCTCCTGCCCCCAACCCCTCCCAGCATCAGAGTCTTTTCCAATGAGTCAGCTCTTCGCATGAGGTGGCCAAAGTACTGGAGTTTCAGCTTTAGCATCATTCCTTCCAAAGAAATCCCAGGGTTGATCTCCTTCAGAATGGACTGGTTGGA
>SJYV01031148.1:0-12675 GCA_006410875.1 Neotragus pygmaeus | reverse complement strand
TTTTTTTTTTTTCCATTACAGTATTGATTATAGTTTCCTGTGGTACACAGTAAGTCCTTATTTATCTGTTTTACATACAATTTATCCTTTTTTACTATCTCCTTTAGTAACCATAAGAGTAATTTTTGTGTCTGCAAGTCAATTTCTGTTTTGTAAATAAGTTACTAGTTTATTATTTTATTGGATTTCATATACAAGTGATGATATATATTTGTCTTTCTCCATCTGCCTTACTTCACTTAATGTGGTGAACTCTAGGTACACTCATGTTGCATTTTGCTGCAAATGGCATTATTTCATTCTTTTTATGGCTGAGTAGTATTCAAATTGCCACCATCACTGGATCATAGAGAAAGCAAAGGAATTGTAGAAAACCATCTATCTTTGTTTCATTTACTACACTTAAGCCTTTTACTGTATGGATCATAACAAACTGTGGAAAGCTCTTAAAGAGATGGGAATACAAGACCGTCTTACGTGTCTCCTGATAAACCTGTATGCAGGTCAAGAAGCATCAGTTAGAACCCTGTATGGAACAACTGACTGGTTAAGGACTGAGAAAGGATTACAATAGGATTGTCTATTGTCACCTTGTTTACTTAACCTATGCATTGAGCACATCATGAGAAATACTAGGCTGGATGAGTTACAAGCTGTAATCAAAATAGGTGGGAGAAATATTAATAGCCTCAGATATATGATGATACCACACTAATGGCAGAAAGCAAAGAGGAACTAAAGAACTTCTCGATGAGGGTGAAGGGAGAAAATGAAAAAGCTGGTTTAAAGCTAAATATTAAAAAAAGAAAACAAACAAAAAAACCTGACATCATGAAATTTAGCTCCATTACTTCAAGGCAAATAGAAGAGGAAAAAGTGGAAGCAGTGGAAGATTTCCTCTTCTTGGGCTCCAAGTTCACTGCAGATGGTGACTGCAGGTGTGAAATCAGAAGACTGCTTTTAGCAGCAAAGCTATGACAAATCTAGACAATGTATCAAAAAGCAGAGATATCACTCTGCCAACAAAGGTCCATATAGTCAAGGCTATGCCATGTGGCACTAGTGGTAAAGAACCCACCTGCCAATGCAGGAGACATAAGAGATGTGGGTTCAATCCTTGAGTTGGGAAGATCCCTGGAGATAGCCATGGCAACCCATGTTATTTTATTGTTGTTACTTTAAATAAGGATTCAGTAAATCTAGTCCCTAGTCTGTTTATTTATGGCCTGGGAGCTAAGAATATATATACATAAAGAAAAGAATGAGAAATCTGAAACAGAGGACATATGTGGCCTTCAAAACCTAAAATATTTACTGTCTGATCCGTTATAGAAAATCATGTGCTCATCCCTGAGTTAAGCCATCAATATTAATTTAGATTTAACACAAGGTTTACTTTTTAGATAACTTCTGTCATTTTGGCATTTTCAGGCTCCATATTAGATCATTTTATTTCTGCCTGAAGAAATCCCTTTAGCATATCTTTATTGCAGTTCTGTTCACAAGACATACTTGTAGATATTTTTGCCTCATATAAAATTCTAGCTTGTCAATTATTTTCTTTTAGCTTTTGTCATCATTTCTTCTTTAAATTCAGCTGTATGTCTTATTATTGATCTTTGAAGGTAATGGATTTATTTTTCTCCTGGTTGTTTTCAAGATTTTTGTTTATCTTTGGTTGTCTGATACAGTAACGTGCTATAGCTATTTTTTTAATCTAGTATTTATTGCTTGAAAATTTTACATTTCTTCATAGCAATGATGTCTTGAAAGCAATGATATCTGTAGAATTCTCTCTCCTCCTTTACATGAAACTCCAATTATATTTTATATTGTTTCACCAAGTTTCCACAAGCTTCTTATGATCTTTTAAATTTTCCATTTGCTTTCTTGGACTTTAGTACTTTTTTGGCTTTAATATTTTCTAATGATCAATCCTGTAATTCCTTTTCTTCTATATCTAATATGCTATTAAGTGTACCTATTGAATTTTTTTCCATTTACATGTATGTACATATATAACCCACTTTTCTGGTTCAGTTCAGTTCAGTTGTTCAGTCGTGTCCAACTCTTTGCGACCCCATGAATTGCAGCACACCAGGCCTCCCTGTTCATCACCATCTCTCGGAGTTCACTCAGATTCATGTCCATTGAGTCCATGGTGCCATCTAGCCATCTCATCCTTGGTCATCTCCTTCTCCTCCTGCCCCTGTAAAATTGCATTTTTCATATATATTTCTTTTTCCTTTTCTGCAATGATTTTCTGTTTTATTTTGAATATTTCAAGCTTATAATTGACTCCATTGCAGATATTCTGCATCTTTGTTTCTAAAGTTTTGTGCTCTTAACTTAAATTATGGTAATTTATCTTTTTCCTGAGCAGTTTTGATTGAGTACCAGCCATTGTGCCTTGAGGTGACAGAAATACTATTTTCCACCAGGAAATACTTATATTTAATTATCATAAATATATGCTGCTAAGTCGCTTCAGTCGTGTCCGACTCTGTGTGACCCCATACATGACAGCCCACCAGGCTCTTCCATCCCTGGGATTCTCCAGGCAAGAACACTGGAGTGGGTTGCCATTTCCTTCTCCAATGCATGAAAATGAAAAGTGAAAGTGAGTCGCTCAGTCATATCCGACTCTTCACGACCCCATGGACTGTATGTAGCCTACCAGGCTTTTCCATCCATGGGATTTTCCAGGCAAGAGTACTGGAGTGGGATGCCATTGCCTTCTCCATAGATATATGGGAGTCAGCAATTTCAAATGAATTATTTTAGTTTGTTCAGAGATTAAGGTGATATCATTTCAGATTAAACTCCTGTCAGAAAAATCTATTTCTGGTTAAAACTCTCATCTCTCTGGTTTTCCTTCTTATAGCTTTTTGAGCTCAAAATTCTCTACTGAATTTGTTTAGTTTTCTGAGACCTACAAACAATTTTTATTTCTATACATGGTTCATTTTTATAGTTGTTTTCAATGTTTTTATCTTTTGATTAATATTAATGACTTATTATGTATAAATTTAAGAAACAGAATTCCCATGAAGGCATTGGCAGGAACTGATTTGGTAAGCACTGGTCTGCTTAGGAAGTGCTTTAAGATTGACTCAGCTCCTTGACATTCCCCCTGAATAAGTTATTGAAGGTCACAGTCCATAGTGATCAAGATTGATCTGAGAGTCATTATTTCCATGGTCATGTCTTTCTTAATGAGGATGTTCAGAGAATCAGAGAGTATCTACAGGAGCTTTTATTTCCCTTTTAATACACTGCCTCTCCAGTACATAAGTTACTCATAAAACTGCATATTATGAATATATGTAGTGTGTTACTTTGTGTTAAATAAGTTCTTTGTATTTTTTACATATTTAGAACTTCCCACAAACCACAACTTAGCGTTGCAACTTATGGTACAGTAAAATAATTCATGGAAGCTAGCATAATGGTAGTTGTGAGTTTTAACTAAAGCAAAAATCCATAGTGGAACCCAGAATTACACAGGTAGTCAGGACATTCACATGATGTTGGAGATAAACTGAGCTTAGATGGTAAGGGATAATGCATGTGGAAGTATCTTTTGAATGTCTCTCACATCTTTCCAGTACCTCTTGGGTGATTTCCCAGGTTTCATTTGTGTTTCATCTGTTCTGTGCCAGATTATCCTCTTCTTTCTCTGGTCAATTCTCAGTCATCTGAAATGGAAGAAAAAGGATGAATAGACGGAGAAGTATTCACAAGGTAATGACACCCTGTCATATGTGATTCTAGCAAAACATTTAAACTTATTTGAGTCTATTGTGTTAATTTATCCAGTCAAGTTAAACATATGATGCAGCACACCAAATATGTGATCTTGTAATGACATGTAATCTTGGTATTTAAACACTGAGAGATAACATGTGATCTATAGCACTCAGGCCATGTCTACATGTGTAGCAAAAACCAGATCACATCACTGTCAAGATAATCAGAATAATAAAGTAAACATAGTAAGTAGTATTATTTGTTAATTCTTATCATTAATGCTAACAGCAACAACAATTAGAAGTGAGTATTTTGCTGAAATTCTAGACAGGGTTTAGGGCAGAGATTGGAGTGGTTCAAGTATGTCCCATTAAGTAAGATACATCATATTTAGCATGATAAGCATAGAAAATTGAAGGTCATTTGTGTATTATAAAGTGATAAGTGTTAAATAATAAAAATTATTTAAACAGTATATATAGCCATTTTAAAACACTGAGTACAAGGGTGGAAATAAGAATGGAATGTTTTTTCAAAACTCTTATGTTTAAAAAAATTATGATAGAGGATTTGCTACACAGTAAAGCAGAAACGATCAAGATAAAAAGCAATGACTAAAAGTTTGAAAAGAAAAAAGAATTTGAAAACATATCAATAATATAAGAGGATGACTTGATTAGTTTAGCTGAAGACAGAGAATTGAGATGTGATTACTAACATGTAAAACAAGAAGATTTGAATAAACAGTCATGAATACGTTAAACATAGTATAAAGAAATGAATAACTACAGATTATGTGATATGTCTGTTTTCTGACATACTTAATTCAGTCTGGCGTATCATTTTTAAGCATATATATCTATAATAATCCCACTTGAATTGTGTGAAAACTTTGTTTTATTAAAGTAATGCATCTGGTAGGCTGATGGTCCCACTTGACTTCAAATCAACAGAAGTTCTAGGGAAAATTGTTGCACAGAGATACATGGGGAAATTTCTTACATTAGTAACTAATGTTGGCAGGCTGGTCCATGGGAATTGTACCCTTCTTTTGCTTTCCATCATATAGATAGTGAAATAAATTCACATATAGATTCAGAATAAGTTGCATGACTTTTTTTTTCTATGTTTCATTACTTAATAATATCTTTCAGTAAGTTTCTCTGCCTAACTCATCCTGAGTCCTTTATGTGTCCCATGAAATGATTAGGCTATCTCAAGAACAGCAAACCAGCTGTTTCCTGTTGAAGGCACTTGATGTTGCTCAAACAATGCCCCAGTGCTCTCTGTAATTTCATAAAAAGTCAGTCAGGGAAGGTGGAGCTCTTAGACGTGTAAAATGGAAACATTTTCTATAAAGAGAAATGATCACTGTTGCTTTTCCATTTGCATATAGATTCCTCTCCTACCGCTACCTGAGAAAATTAAGAGCTTCCACTCTATGAGTTTCTTAAACATATTTTTGAGAATGTCCACATTTATGTCAGCACTTTTTCGACACCTTTGCAAGGACTGTGGCATCTGTATGGCTTGTTACCAGCCTAATGAAAAGTTGCTTTAGGTGTCAAAATAAATCTAAGAATGTTCTACATTTTAGCTGACTGTAATATATCATCATGGCCTGCTTAAGTGGTATAAACTGCAACATGATAAAGTTGCTAACAAACACCTGTGAGAACCAGTAGCTGTGATAATAAGCATTCAGTGTAAGGATAAAATAGTAGCAATAAAAATTACAATAACCAAAGGTTATATACCATACTTTTTAATGGAGTTCTTGGCTAATTGAGCTTTCTTCAATGGTAGACACCTAGGTAGGGTGATTCATTATAAACTTTCTTCTTTCTTCCCACTTGGAATAATACTAGTGAATTCATTCCTCAGGTCTTGAGATTTTCCTTTATTTAAATTGTACATCTTGGGAATTTGACTGAGTCTTAACTGTATTTACATGGAAAGCTCCAAATTGATTTTTCCTAAAATCATCATGGATTCAATGATTTTGTAATTTTTGAAATGAACGTACTATTCCCTACAAACTGAAGGACAGAGCACTGAAACTATGTAAATGGAATGCATCCACCCATGTTCAGTCATTTTGTGATCACATAGTGACTTCTTTCTCTTAGACTGGAGTCTCAACACTTCTAAAACTCATACTCTTACCTACAACTGCACTTGACATCACGTTATGCTTGTTGCTGAGCCCCTCTTAGACCTACTGAAAGTGCTAGTCACTCAGTCATTTTTGACGCTTTGTGACTTCATGGATGTAACCCACCAGGCTCCTCTGTCCATTAACTTTCCAGGCAAGAATACTGAGGTGGGTTGCCATTCCCTTCTCCAGTGGATATTTCCAACCCAGGGATTGAACCCATCTCTCCTCCATTGCAGGTGGACTCTACCTTCTACCTTCTTAGCCACCAGGGAAGGCCAGGACCTACTGAAGCCATACCCATTTGTTCTTCCCTGACCACTATCCATATAAAATGCCTTCACTACTGAAAACTTCCCTATAGTCTAAGGGAGAGGTTTTTTTTTTTTTTTTTCTTTCTCTGTATGAATACCTGTGGAAGAGATGCCATAGGATGCTCATCCTATAATCATTCATTAGGCCAGAGTTCTCTAGTTATTGTAGAGAAAACCCTTTATCCAAAATAATCACTGTGGTGTGTTTGTTAATTGAAAGAGTTAAAATATGAAATGATTTTTTAAGGATATACCCTTTAAATTATTTATTCTAACTTAAAACATAGATGCATAAAATAACTCATTTTTTTTTGGTATTGTCCACACCCTAATTTGAGTATAAACCAGGTGATTATCAGTTCAGTTCAGTTCAGTTGCTCAGTCGTGTCTGACTCCTTGCAACCCCATGAACCGCAGCACACCAGGCATCCCTGTCCATCACCAACATCCAGAGTCCACCCAAACCCACTTGCATCAAGTTGATGATGCCATCCAACCATCTCATCTTCTGTCATCCCCTTCTCATCCTGCCTTCAANACATACTTGTTTCCAAGTTGGTTGGATCACCAAGTGCTCACTCTGAGCAGCTGGGCCCCTGCGGTCTTCACGACATGGCTCAGGCTGGCCACTCGGACTGGAGAGGGTGTGTCCCTCGTGCAGCGGGCCAGGCGCCCTGCTGCTTGGCCCGGAGCTGGGGGGGTGGTCCCTCATACCGCAGAGATTTCGTGACTGGCAGCTAGGCATCCCTGCACTGGGCTTTTCCTCCGTGTGTGACTAACTCGTCTGTTCACTTACTAAAGGTGTGGGTTTGTCCAAGCCCTTGGCCATCTTACTGATGCTGGAAGGTTGGTTCTCTTTTTTGGCATGTGATGTGCTGGGTGAGGTGAACAACAGACAGATGTCTGACATCTCTCTGGCCCTCAGCTGACCCACTTTGTGTTTCCTTGGGGTGCTCAGTAGAGGGGCTGTTAGGAGCAGGATGCCATCACTCAGACACTGGTCTTCCATCTTAGTCTCAACATTCAGACTCCTCCTCTGGTCCCATTGCTCTCTCCCATGGTGTAGAGTTCCACCTGGCTGGAACAGCACTTTCAGGGAACCAGTCCAGATCCCAGTGCTGAATCTTTCTGGTTGCTGTTTCCAGTCTGAACACTTGAGGTTTCCTGACTTGTCTGCAGCATCCAGGGGCCCTTGGGCAGCAGCTGGACCTGCTCATGGCCAGCCCCGTGGACTCATCCCCTTCCTAGCTGGAGGCAGTCCAGTCCCTGCCACTGGAAAGGGCTCTCAGGTTCGTCCCTGTGGTTGTATGTTGGTGGTGTCCCAACCACAGTCCTGTGGCAGACGCTGGGCTTTACACGAATCACCCCTCAAGCTCTCAGCCAGCTGCCTGAGCCCCCCCTTAAAGTAGTGGGTGCTTCGGGCGTTCTGCAGCTCCTCCTCTGGTGCCAGTCTAGCTCTGTGCCTCCTACGCAGCTGTCATCCTGAGGGTGTGTCTTCTGGTGGGCTGTGGTGTTTGTTGGCTCTCAAATACTCCCTTGTCTTGGGGTGTGTGCATCCCCCTGTCAGTGGCTTATGAGAAAAAATGGCGGGACATCTAGAAGATGGTGCTTGAAATCCAATCTTTCCCATTTCTGACCTTTATTTCTCTCCTCTCGTCTCTCTGGAAGCTTGTGGGACTCCCCTGTGCCCAGGGTTCTGGAGGTGGGAGGCGTACGGGAAGTGCGCTCAGTCCTGGGACACGCTCCGGGGCTTGTGCTCCGACTCTCCCTCCTCTTGGTCCTCTCTCGGCTCCCCCTGGAACTGTGTGGCCCGGATGCTGGGTCTCCGCACTGTCATCCACCTGTTAGTTTTCTTCTTCTTTTCAGCTCTTCAGTTCTGTTTTCTGTAAGGATTCTTCAGTTATGCTTCTTAATCTTTCATTTCTGCTGTTGTTTTTAATTTCTGGGAGCTATTATCATTGTTCTCCAAAGTTCCTGTGTTTGTAGCGGTTGCTTTGTGGATGCGTTTCCTCCCTGAGAATCATGGTGATGTGAGGGTCTCTTCTCCCTGCACAGCCTCCCTGCCGAGGTGGTTTGCTTTTTGAGCTCACGGTAGAGGTTTCTGCAGGTGCCCAGGTCTGTTTGTCTTTTGCAGCTGCTAAAGCTGAGTAGGGACTTCACTGGTGGCTGAGTGAATCGCCCTACCAGTGCCGAAGACTTGGGTTCAATCCCTGGGTCGGGAACATCCCTTGGAGTAGGAAATGGCAACCCACTCCAGGATTCTTGTCTGGGGAATCCCATGGACAGAGGAGCCTGGCGGGCTGCAGTCAAGTGTGTCACAAAGAGTTGGACTCAACCAGTGACCAAGCAACAACAAAGCTCACTAGAATTCTGGGAGTGAGGCTAGCACTTAAAGGCTGGGAGCTGCCTTTGAGAGCAGTGGTTCTTGAACTGTAGTGAGTCACCTGGGAAGCTGATGAAAACATGGACTTCAGAGTTTCTCCCTGAGCAGGTCCAGCAGACCCCCAAATTTGTATTTCTGGTAAGTTCTTAGTTGCTGCTGCCACTTCAGGGACCCCAGGCTAGGGTCTCTGCTGTGGGATGGCATCTGGGCTGCTGCTCTGTTGAAAAGCACCGTCCTGGGTGCATCTCTGACGCCACATCTCCTGGGGAAGAACGCCTTTACTTTCTGCTGGGAGTCTGGGGTGAAGAACGCCTTTACTTTCTGCTGGGAGTCTGGGGTGAAGGGGTGGAGGCCTTGACCTCTACCCCATGACCATGACCTTATCCTGACATTCACAGTTAGAAGTGTGGGCCCAGTGTCCTGCAGACCTGGCACCCTGCTGCACCGCAGGCCCAGCATCAGGGTGTTGGTTGAGTGAAGCAGGTCTGGTCACCAGCTTGCTGTCACCTCATCTGAACTCCACACTCTCGCAAACGCCCGGTGCTGCCAGTTGGTTGCCGAGTTCTGGGGGATGAATTCTAGGGTAGAGATGATTCCCACTGCTGCTTCTAGGCGTTTTCCCGCTGGTGGCTCAGGTCAGCTGAGTCACCTGTTTGTGTTTCAGCTTCCAAAATTTTTTTACTCATCTCAGAGTCTCCTGTGGATTTTCATCTTTAAAAGACAAACCAAAAACCGGGAATATGTATATTCAGTGGTCCGCCTTGCTCTTTCTCTAAGCCTCCACTCCTCTGATCATGCCAGAGAATGGAGCTGAGAGGGCATAAAATACGTTGTTTACTCATTTGTTCCTTTTTTTTTTTTTTGCCCTTGGGGCATAAGGAACTTGATTACATGTTTTAGGATGTTTCTTCCTTGGTTAAGACAGCCAGTAGATTGTGGTCATTTTAAAGGTAAAATTGAGTTATTACGGCCTGGCATTATGTTGAAATACTATTATTTGCTCAGAGTGGCATTTTGCCGAATAATTCTGAACTCAAACTTTAAATGGGAATTGTTGATTGGATATAGCATTTACTTATTTTGTGTCTCTGTGAAACTTTTAGAAGCTGGCACTTTGAGATATTTTTCAGCTCTCATGAGTGAGGTTGGCTGGGAACAGGGCTGAGCAAAATCATTGAGAGTTGCTGCTGTGTCAGGGAAAGTGGTGCACGCCTGCAGCATCCTCCCCCAGGGGGAGTCAGACAGGACAGGCTGAATTCCCCAAAACGAGATGCAGCGACACGTGTAAAGTGTCATGTCATGTACCAGGGAAGCTCAATAGAGATAAGCACTCAGGATTTTTATTGGGGATGGTCACCCTCTGCCAGGCAGGTCCCCACATTCCAGACTTGCAGAAGGAGAGCCAGTGTTTAATCTGCACATGCATTTTGGGAACAGTAGTCACTCTTACCAGATGGATTCACAGGGGCACCCCCAAAGCCCAAGTTCAGGCACCAGCCAAGGGTCAGCCGAGTAAGCTGGCCTTTTTTAGGATAGCAGCCGTCTGGCCAGTCTTGTTATAGCTCTTTTCTGCACACTGCTCAGATAGCCTCTCTGATCGGTTCCTGAGCTGGGGTGGACACAAAGCTGAGTCACCCTTGAGTGAGAGACCACGGAGCTGATGTTTAGGAGAGTCGTCAGTGTCCTGTTGGAAACATTTCACTGTAAGGAACGCAGCCATCACCTAACCTCTGGTCCTGACTCTGCCTTTTCCCCACCTGCCTAGGAATAAATTTTCTTTGAAAAGTTCATATCTCCAGAAGTTGCTTCCTCATCACCTTTGATCTCTGCGGGTAGATCTGGGGAGGGGATGGACAGGTTAAAAGGATGTGGGACTTAACCATTAATTCCCTATTAAATCAGCTGTGGAATGAATTCCCAGTTCCCTCAAAAGCAGTTGTTTTTCAGTCATTTAGTCATGTCCAGCTCTTTGTGACCCCAACGACTGCAGCATGTCAGGCTTCCCTGTCCTTCACTATCTCCCAGAGTTTGCTCAAACGCATATCCATTCAGTCAGTGATACCATCCAACTGGCTCATCCTCTGTTGCCTCCATCCCCTCAATCTTTCCCAGCATCAGGGTCTTTTCCAATGAGTTGGCTCGTCATAATCAGATGGCCAGAGAATTGGAGCTTCAGCTTCAGCATCAGTCCTTCCAATGAATATTCAGTGTTGATTTCCTTTAGGATTGACTNGCCTCCATCCCCTCAATCTTTCCCAGCATCAGGGTCTTTTCCAATGAGTTGGCTCGTCATAATCAGATGGCCAGAGAATTGGAGCTTCAGCTTCAGCATCAGTCCTTCCAATGAATATTCAGTGTTGATTTCCTTTAGGATTGACTGGTTTGATCTTGTTCTCAAGGGACTCTCAAGAATCTTCTCCAGCACTATATTTCGAAAGCATCAATTCTTCAGTACTCAACCTTTATGGCCCAACTTCCTGTATAGTCCAACTCTCACATCCATACATGACTACTGGAAAAGCCATAGCTTTGACTCTATGGACCTTTGCAGGCCGAGTGATTTTCTGCTTCTTAATACACTGTCTAGGTTTGTCAGCTTTTCTTCCAAGGAGTAGGCATCTTTTAATTTTGTGGCTTCAGTCACCACCCACAGTGATTTTGGAGCCCAAGAAAATAAAATCTGCCACTGTTTCCACTTTTTCCCCCTATCTATTTGCCATGAAGTGATGGAATTGGATGCCATGATCTTAGTTTTCTGAATGTTGAGTTTTAAGCCAGCTGTTTTACTCACCCTCAAGAGGCTCTTTAGTTCTTGTTCGCTTTCTGCCCTTAGAGTGATACCATCTGCATATCCAAGGATGGATGTGCATTTGAGAAGTTGTTCTTTTGAAAGAAAATTAGGTAATCATATGTAATTAGGTACCAGTTGATAGATCTTAGGAGATTTTTTCTTTCTCCTGTAGATGTTATGTGTTCCTTCAGGAAGTGGTCAGTTTGCAGAGGAACCGGGGTGGGGCCACACTGCCTCAAGGGGGCACTGCAGCCCCCACAGGCGGGCATACTGCTTCCTCCAGCCTCCCCCAGTCTTCGGGTGATTCTGTTAGCATTTTCTTGTGAAGCAAGGCTGAGCAACTCTCCACTTGTTTAAGGGCTTGGCATTTTCTGTGAATTGTTGATTATTTGCCCATTTGTCTTTCAGGATGTCAGTCTTCTAAATTCACATATACTTTTTTTTTTTAATATGAGCCACTTTGGTTAAGAATTGTGAATATTTTTCCAATTTGTCACGTACCTGTTTTTCTTTAAGCCTGTTTGGCCATTCAGAGATTGGGTGTGTATTTGTGGATATTTTTTATTCNGATGTCAGTCTTCTAAATTCACATATACTTTTTTTTTTTAATATGAGCCACTTTGGTTAAGAATTGTGAATATTTTTCCAATTTGTCACGTACCTGTTTTTCTTTAAGCCTGTTTGGCCATTCAGAGATTGGGTGTGTATTTGTGGATATTTTTTATTCTTGTTTTTATTGCATCTAGGTTTTATGTTATTCTTCAACCTTCTTACTCCAGGGTTATTAACTTTTTAATTCAGTTTTTTCCCTTGCTCTTCTATGTTTTCATTTAGGTAGAATGCATTTCAGTCTGAGATGGATTTTTGCAGAGGCTTACCCCACTGTCTCTCTGCACCTTCTGTGCTTCAGGGGACTCTTGCCAACCTGCTTAAGTGCCACTCATTTGGGTGATTTCTGGGCCTTCATTCTGTCACCCTGTATCCCATAATTTACGTTCTTACAGTTCTGTAGCAAGCTTTACTCTCCGGAAATGCTAGCCTGACATTAATTTCTTTTTTCAAAAGGCCATTCTCATTTTGTGTATTTTGTATTTCTCGAAAAAAAAGTCCCACTTAGAGTAAGTTACAGTATAAAAAGTTTTAGGTTAACGTAGCATTGACATATGATCATATTGGTTCGTTCCACCCAAGAGCACAGATGCCTTTGGCTTAGATTTCCTTTTGTGTTTAGCATGTTGAGACTGCTTTGTAAATCACTCACGTTTCTTGTTACATTTATCCT
>SJYV01031146.1:0-10624 GCA_006410875.1 Neotragus pygmaeus | reverse complement strand
TCTCCATAGACCGTTGCCCCCAATTAAACCCACTCTCCTCCCTGCCATCTTTGCCTGTGCTCTCCAACAAACCTGGTCCTCAAGCTCACCCTTGTCTCGAGTTCCTAAAAACTCTCACGGGGGCTGTGGCAGGGGGCGGGGCCAAGTGGGCGAGGGTCGGGGAAAGTAGGGGGGGAAAGTTGCCGAGAGTAGAAATGGGCGGAGGCGGGGGGCACGTGAAGGACAGAAGAAGGGAGGTGACAGGGAGGAGTGGGGGTGACGAAGGTGTGAGGAGAAAGAAGCAACGAGGAGCGTGAGGATGGGGGAGTGACCGGGTGGGAGATGAAGGAGAGGGAACTGGAGAGGAAGTGGGAAGAGAAGCCTGGGAAAAAAGGCGAGAGATGGCGAGAGAGGAAAGACAGGAGGCGAGGACCAGAATGGGGAGAAAGTTGGCGAGGGAGAGGTGATAGGGGACTCAGGGGGAGTCAGGAGGAACAGACGAGAGGAAGCTGGACGAGCAGGTGAGGGAAGGGAGGAGGTGGGCGGGAAGTGAGGGGCCGTGGGGAGATGGCGAGAGAGCAGGGAAGAAGAAGAGCGCTCAGGGGCAGAGCAGGGGCGTGAGGGAAAGACTGGGGAGAGGAGGACGCGAGAAAACAGGCCGGGACAGGGAGAGAGCAAGGGAAGGCGGGGAGAGGCGTGGGGCTAAAGGGCAGGTGAAGGGAAGGCTGAAGCAGAAAGAGCGTTTGGAAGGAGGTGTGTTTTTGCACACTCTCCAAACGGAATTTCCCCACCTCAGTGGCAAGACACGCGCCTTCCACGCAGCCTTCCTGCCCCTGGAGTAGAGCGTACTCCTGGCTTTCAGTCCAGGTGCTGCGTCCCTGCGCGGTGGTGTCAGCAAGGACCACCCCAGTACACCTCCCCCTGGAGTGTATCCATCTATTCCCCTAAATCCCTAGTTCTAACCAGTTCTGTGTCTCAGGCGGGGGTTGGAGGGTGTTGGAGACTGGGGCACTTAGGGGCATCAGACAGGGGAAGAAGGCAGACATGGCCAGTGTCACAGGCCTGCCAGGGAGGGTAGGAGACCAGTATTCTAGCCCACTGTCTCCCACAGCCAGTGATGATGTCACGCCATCGGTGATCTCCACTGGACTCTCCCTTGAGCTTCCCCTCAGGGGGACTGTGGTGCTTCCGAGCTCATGCAAGAGCAGGATCTTCCGTGGAATCTTCCAAACTTCTGACGCAGACATGCTCAGATTCTCAGGTGTCAGCTCCAACATCTCAGGGAGGCCCTGTCTCCCTCCAGCACTTTCTGACCTTTTTCGCTACTTGACTTCCTTGTCTGACTAGGGTACAGGCCACGCGGGGCAGGCTACATCTCCAGGGCCTGCCCTGGAGCCAGGTTGCAGGTTTCATGGCCTTAAGTTCCATTGCCGTCTCAAGACTTAGCAGCTCCTCAGGTCAAGAAATAGGGTCTGTACAGGATGGATAAACAACAGAGTCCTAGTGTTTAGCACAGGGAACTATATTCAATATCCTGTGATGAACCATAATGGAAAGAATATATACATGTATAACTGAATCACTTTGCTGGATAGCTGAAATTAACACAATGTTGTAAATCAATACTTCTATATTTTTTCTAAAAAAAGACTTTCTGGAACAGAGTCAAGTTTAAAATGAATAAATATTATCTTAAAAAAAAGTCTGTTTCTCTACCCCCTTGGACTAATCTCATGACTTGCCTTGGCCAATGAATGTGGTGGAAGTGAGGCTGTGCTCTTCCAGAACCTTGGCATCATGAGGTCTTCAGATGGATGTGTAGAAGCATCTGGAAGAAACAGCCCGTGGGGAGAGAGGCTCATTGTCCCAGTGCTTCTGGCTGAGTGCAGCCCTAGCTGACCTACCACCAAAACTCAACAGCTTGAGAAACCCTGGTGAGACCAATAGAGGAACTGCCCAGCTAACCCACAGATTCAAGAAAAACACAAATGATTGTTACTGTAAGCCACTACATGTTGAAGTAGCTTGTTATACAGCAGTACATACATCACTGAGACGCTCCTCAATCCTCAGGTGTTGAATGAATTAGTGAATGAATGAACGTGCAAAACGCAGAAGAATGCAGTGCAATCCACTGAATGACAGAGGTTTTGAGCCCTTCCCGTGTGGACAAGGTCAGGCCACATCATTCCCCGGCTGAAAGCCTACAGTGACTCCCTATTGCTCTTGGAACTGAGTCTAAGTATCTCAGTGTGGCTGACTTCTGAGGCCTCATCTCTCTCCCGCTTTCCTCCTCATCAGAACTCTCCAGCCACTCTGTGTCCCTTTTTGTTCCCATCCAGAGCTTGGCTTAGGCACCTCTGTTCCTCTTGATCAGTGCTACTCCATGAGGAGGTACCACCCTCAGGGGAATTTTTGAATCTTTGTGGAGGAAGTATTTTTATTGTCATGAGAGGGGAGCTGGATTGTTCGTCTGCATCCTGCAGAGAACTGGACAAGCCCAGATAGCAAAAACTAACGCATTATCTCATGTGGCTGGACTAGACACTTCTAGAAGGGAAAAACCTATAATGAGGTGAACCTAGAACCTATATCTGCTTTGCCTATAAACACAAAGCATTTTTGGTATGGTTTTAATATATGTTGAATTTTCCAGGAATGCAACTGTGATTGTAATTCAAGGGAACACTGTACTTTATCTGGAACATGACCAAATACTGTTCACCATTTCAAAACAACATCACCAATGTTGAAGTCAACTATCATATTTGAGTTGCCCAATGGCACCCTGGCATTTGGAGCTGTCATAATCCAGGGGGTTTGACTTTCAGGTTCCAGCAGCTGACTGCTTTCTCTCTTAGTGTAATTGTGCCTGAACATTTATACATTGAAATAAAATCTGCAAATTACGCATTGCTTTCATTTCATCTTTATTAGGTCATTATCTTTTCCAAGAAATTATGTGTGTGGGAAGATTCCATTATCTATGAATTTCATGTCAGAATAGTTAACGGAGGTAGAGTATGCATCTATGCAGCTGGAGGCATGGTCTGTCCTGTTCACGTCTCTGCACAGAGCGCACAGGAAGTGATCAATAACTGTGGGGCAATTGAATAAAGGACAGAATGAAGGAGGCTAGACTGGGGGCCACAGAACTTAGTCATTTAATCAGCAAGTTATGGGAGAGGTGGGGTAAGTTCTGTGTTTTTCCTTGGCGCAATAATCATCCCCAAAGACATCCATCTCTTAATCCCTAGTGAACAGACTATGTTAGAAGGCCAGAGGGACTTGGCAGATGTGATAAAGTTAGAAGCTTTTTGTTTTAAGTTAAAGGTTTTGAGATGAGGAAATTATCCTGGATGACCTTGTTGACTCAGAGTAACCAGGAGCCCTTAGTAGGGGGACATAGAAGGGTCGGAGTCAGGAGGAGATGTGTTGTTGAAAGCAGAGGTTGGGGTGATTGTGGGGCCACAAGCCAAAGAACACAAACCTCTAGAAGCTGGGAAAGTCAAGAAACAAGGGCCCTGAGCACCTGCTCAAGGAACACCACCCTGCTGATCCATTTCACCCTTCTGACCCCCCAAACCCTGAGAGCACACATTTACGTTGCTTTAAGCCACTAAGTCTGTGCTCATCTGTTACAGCCATTGCATTTGAATTTCAGCTAAACAAGAAATCCTGTTTTTAGTATAAATAGGTCCCATGTGATAATTGAGACATAGTTGTATTTTGAAAAGTGTTCGCTGTCTGGTTAAGTGTTTAAACTTAACCAGGCACACTGCATTTTGCCTAACCATCTTCCTCCCAGTTCCCTTTGTCCAGTAGCCGTGCTGGACCCATGAGGCACTCCTTGGGGTAGGAGTTTTTCTCAGCAGAGCAACAAGAGAGAAGGCACCTGGGTCCCTGATGTTCTGGAGACTCATGCCAATTCTGGGGTGCCATGCCAGTTCTGGGGTGCTAACTTTTACATGAGATAAAAATAAGCACCTTTTCTTTTCAGTTTCCTATCTGTTGCAGCTGAGTCTAGTCCTGATGGATAAACTTGGCAGCCCATGCCGTCTGCTTTGGCAGCCCATGCCGTCCCGCTCCCCTCTGAGTAATGTCTCGACTTGGTAACAAGTACCAGCCATTTAAGGCCCTTGGGGCTGTGCCTGCTGTCGGCCCTTCCAGCGGCCAGTCTGGTTTTTTCCCACGATACACAGCCTCTTTATAAACCCAGGCGTCCTGGGGGTTCCGCCCCCGCTCCCACAGTACTCTTGTGTGTCACTGCTCCCCTGGAAACACATTTATTTTCCGTGTTTACTTTAAGGCACAACTCCAGCGCAGCCTCCTTGATGCCTGTCAGCAGGGCTGGGGAGAGGCTTCAAGGCAGAAGCACCATTTGGTTGGGGCCTCATATTTAGGAAAAGCCTCAAATCTAGATTTTCAAGATTCTCTGGTATTCTCTCCAAAGGAGGTTATGTACACGGCAATTGTATTCTGGTTTTCTGGGGATTTGTTGGCCATGCCCCGAGGCCTGTGGGATCCTTGTTCCCTGACCAGGGATCAGACTTGCACTCCCTGTATTGGAAGCACGGAGTCTTAGCCACCAGACCACCAGGGAAGTCCTACTCTCCTTGTTTGTGTCCGTGTGTCCAGCTGCACTAAAACGGTGTTAACTTGCCCCATGTAAATATTTAAGACACCGCAGTTGTGGGGTTTTGTTGTTTATTTGTTTGTCCCTGGATTGTGGCTTGGGATCCCTGAGAAGAGATCCCCAAGACAAGGATTCCAGTGTGTTTGGGAGGTAATCCCAGGATACAGCAGCAGAGGACTGACGATGGAGCCCAGACAGATGTGCTATCAAGCCCATTACCACTGAGCGCATCTGGGGCTCCATCCCACGGGGCAATTCTGGGAGCCAGGGTAGGCATGCTGCAGAGTTATCCCAGCCTTGGGATGGGAGAGCCAGGGTGTCCATGCACATACTTCCCACCCAGCATTACCTAAAGGCTGCCTCTAGGGGCATCAGCTCTGACACCGTGTCCTGCTCACGAGCCCCAGGGCTTATAGGAAGCAGGCTTTTGCAGCAGAGGTGAGTACCCAGGGCAAATGGCTGGGGCACTGACAGTGTTGGCTACACGCTGTATTGGTATTTGTTTTGTTTTTAAATACTCCAGCCTCTTGGCCTGAGTGCTCTCCGTAGACACAAATGTGTGCTTGGCTGAACCTGGGACAGACCAGCAGAGCCAGTGGGTTGACACGCTGGGGAGAGTTAACCAACAGTGAACAGACGGCTCTGGCCGCACACACAGTTGTGGCTTCCTTCCCTCCCCTGTCTTGCTTCCCCTCTCTCCTACTGATACTTCCCAGATAAACCATGTGTATCCGAATCCTTATCTCAGAATGAGTGAGCTCCTGGAGAACCCAACTGTGGTAGACAGACTGGTAACTGTCCAAAGATACCCACCCACATGCTAATCTCCAGAACCTGTGCCTGTTACCTTATGTGACCAAAGGGACTTTGCAGATGGGAATAAACTGAGATTTTTTTTTAAGTTTTTATTTTATATTGCAGTAGAGTTGTAACTCTGTCTTCTAACAGTATGGGCTTCTCTAGTGGCTCAGTGGTAAAGAACCTGCCTGCCAGTATAGGAGATTCAGATTCGATTTCTGAGTTGGGAAGATCCCTTGGAGAAGGAAATGGCAACCCACTCCAGTATTCTTGCCTGGGAAATCCCATGGACCCCATGGACTGGCAGGCTACAGTCCATGGGGTCGCAAAAGAGTCAGACACGACTTAGCAACTAAACAACAATAAGTAGTTGATTAACAATATTGAGTTAGGTCGACTTCCACGGCTGTCAAGTGGTCAAGACTCTGCATTTCCAATGCAGGGGGCGGAGGTTCGATCCCTGGTCAAGGAACTAGAATTCCACATGCCGTGAGGTATGGCAAAAAAAAAAGTTGTGTTGGTTTCAGGTGTATAAGCTGAGAATCTTGAGATGGGAAGACTATTCTGGATCATTTGTGTGGGCTGAATATAATCACAAGAGTCCTTATAAAGGAGAGAGGGGGTTAGAAGAGTCAGAGTCAAAGCCAGAGAAGGGAGAGGTGATGACTAAAGCAAAGGTCAGAGTTATGCCCTTGCTGGCTTTGAAGATAAAAGAGGACCACGAGCCAAGGGATGCGGGCTGCCTCTAGAATGTCTACGGCAAGAAGACAGATCCCCCCTAGAGACTTCTGAAAGGTTGGCCCAGTCAGACCCATTTCAGACTTCTGGATTCCAGAACTGTAAGGTAATCAATTTCTGGTATTACAAGCCACTAGGTTTGTGGCAATTTGTTTCAGCAGTCAGAAGAAACTAACATCTAGACAAGGAGTGTATCAGACAAGGTTCCCAATAGTGAACAATAGTACTCATGCTAGATCATTTAAGCAGAAAAGGGTTTTGTTAAAATATATCAAAAAGCTGGGACTTCCCTGGCAGTCAAGTGGCTAAGACTCTGTACTTCCCTTACACGGGACATAGGTTTAATCCCTGGTCTGGGAGTTAAGATCCTGCATGCTGCACTGTGCAGCCTAAAACGTGAAAGCAAAAGTGTGAGTCGCTCAGTTGTGTCCAACTCTTTGTGAGCTCATGGACTCTTTACTGTCTGAGCCACCAGGGAACCCCAAAACATTAAAAATAAGATAAATCAAGAAGCTGATGCAAACTCTGGGAGGGAGGGCCAGAAAATCAGGTTTGGAGGCTCTGGAGCCAGATGCAATGTCCACATTTCACTCCTGGGCTCCCTCAGAAAGGTCCCCTGCCATCATCCTGGATGCAGGCTCCATGGACAAGACTGGGAATGGGTGCCATTTCCACAACATCCACTTCTGCAAACTGCAAGCCTACTCTTCTTGGGTGGATTTAGGTATACCTTCTTCACGGCACTCACCTCCAAACTGAAGGCTGGTATGGGTGTGACTGATCAGCAAAACCAAGCCACACACCATAAGGGAGGCTGGAGATCAGTTTCTTCATCAGTAAAACGGGAATGGTAGCAGTCCCAGCCTTATGGGTTTGTGTGAAGATGAGTCAGTGTATATAAAGCATATAGCTCATTAACTTGCACATAGTAGGGGCTCTGTATTTGTTCTTACTCAGAGAGCCAGTTTTTAACTTTCTCAGTAGATGCCCACTGGGTGAAGAACAGTTAGAGGTTCGGGACGGGACATAAAAGAGGAGAAGGCAAGGTCTCCTGGATCTTATATTATCTTCTACTACAATCAGGAGTGGAAGACAAGACCCGGTCAAGGGTGAAGCAACACAAGAAATAAAATATCACGGATATAGGCGGACCCATAGATAGAGAGTATAGATTAAGGGTTTTCAAGAACTGGGGAGAGACAGGGTGAGAAGCAATTGCTGAATGTATACAGAGTTTCTTCAGAGGGCGATGAAATGTTCTGATATTAGATTGTGGTAATAGTTGAGCAAGTCTGTGAATACACTAAAAACCGTTGTCTACCTGAGGTAGGTAAATTGTGCGGTATATGAATTAAAGTTCAACAAAGCTGTTCTAAAAGTAAAGAAAATACACTGGAAAAATAACTAACAATGTAGAAATAAGAGAGTTAATAGTGGGTAACACATATATTCGGAGAAGGCAATGGCACCCCACTCCAGTACTCTTGCCTAGAAAACCCAATGGACGGAGGAGCCGGTGGGCTGCAGTCCATGGGGCCGCTAAGAGGCAGACACGGCCGAGCGACTTCACTTTCACTTTTCACTTTCATGCATTGGAGAAGGAAATGGCAACCCACTCCAATGTTCTTGCCCGGATAATCCCAGGGACAAGGGAGCCTGGTGGGCTGCCGTCTATGGGGTCGCACAGAGTCGGACACGACTGAAGCGACTTAGCATCAGCGGCAGCAGCAGAAGCGACACTTTCCCCAGGTCACACTGTTCTAAATGCTTTGCTTAAATTAGCTCAACACTACCCCAGAAGATGGAGTCGAAAATTGCAGGACATGACTGAGCAACTGAGCATGCACACCCCAGGAGATATGTGTGGTAATAGTACCTCCTTTATACAGAAGAGAAAACTGAAGCTTTCTGAGGTTTCTTGTCCAAAGTCACACACAGGTTCACATGAGTGCTGGGGTTTGAATCCAGGCTGCCGGTCGCCCAGAGCTGAGCTCATCATCTCTGCAGGATGCTGTGTTTTAAGATGTGGTGGCTTAGTAGAGTGCCTCAGCAGGAGTTTGAGAGAGCCACAGACGAGGGAGCGAGGAAGCTTTAGCCTAATCTAGGCAGAGAGGACGGTGACCAAAATTCCTTCTGTCCCATCGCTCCATGGTTCTCTTACTTGGTTCCAGCCACTGGGGACACTGCGGCGAACAAAATGCCCAACTCCTTACCGTCACTGAGCTTAATTTCTTTCTTTCTTTTTTAAAAAATATTTATTTGGCTGTGCCGAGTCTTAGTTGCAGCATGTGGGATCTTTAGTGCAACATGCAAACTCTTAGTTGTGGCATGTGGGATCTCGTTCCCTGACGGAGGATAGAACCTGGGCCCCCTGCATTGGGAGCATGGAGTCTTAGCCCCTGGATCACCAGTGACATCCCTAACTGAGCTTAATTTCCAATGTGGAGGAGCAGATAAACACGTAAACTAACGTGGTGGGTGCTGGAAGCCTTATCTGTATCATACTTTAAATTTTTACCAAGAACTAGTTGTTGCGGCAGGTTTAAAATATAGCCACAAATTCTTTGAGACTCCTCCCATTGAGAGGTGAGATCTATGTCCCAACCCTTGAAACTGGGTGGACTGTTGAGGCAGTGATCCACCAATACAGTAGGAGAGAAGTGACGCTATGTGTTTTTGAGGCTAAATCGTAAATACAGGTTCGGTTTCCACTCGGCTCAAGGGACATTTGTGTGTGAGCCCTGAGTTGCCTTGTAACCAGGCATGTTGCCCTGGTCCACCAAGCTGTGAGGGAGCCCAGCAGCCCGTTTGGAGGGCCCAGGCGGAGGGAGGCAGACCCTGCCCCACCCCCGGCCCCCTTGGCTGCTCTGGCTCCCACTGTCTCAGCCCCAGTCCCTGTAGTCACTGTCATCCTCCAGTCCCAGAAGAAGTTTCCATCCAGAACTGCCAAAACCACATTCTTGCTGAATTCTTGACCCGCAGAAACAGTGAGAGGTACTGATGATTAAGTCACTACAGTTTTCGAAGTTGTTGTTGTTGTTGGAAAATTAAAATAATTTTTAAAGCCACTAAGGTTTGAGGCGATTTGTTCTGCAGTGCAGGAACCTGAACAGTTATTTAATTAAAAAAAATAGTTTGATGACAAAGGAAAAGATCGTCCTGCTAGAATGGGTCTAAGTGAGAGCACTCCGAAGAGGAAAGCTTCTGGTGTTTTCTAGCTGACAGGGGAAGGAAGGCAGCCTGGACCAGTGCAGGAGAGGTGGTGAAAACAGGAAGGTTCAAGACCAGTTTAGAAAAGCGTTAAACGATTGGGTCTCAGGATCGACCCAAATGTGAGGATGAGGGAAGGTAGAATGTCTGGAACCATCCCCAGGATTCTTGCTTGGGGAACAGGTGGTGAGGCCGTTTACCAAGCCAGGGAACATTGGAAGAGGTGGCTTCAGAAGGAGAAGGGTGTCACAGACTCCAGCTCGAAGATGACCCTTTCCAGTGGGCAGTTCTCTTAGCCCTGGAGAGAGAGAGCAGGGCTGTGCGAGCACCTTCCGTCCTGTCCGAGTCTGCGACCCCGTGGACTGTAGCCCACGAGGTTTCCCACCATGGGATTTTCCAGGCAAGAGCACTGGAGTGGGTGGCCATTTATGTATCCAGGGAATTTTCCCGACCCAGGGATCCAACTCTCGTGTCTTATGTCTCCTGCATCTGCAGGCTGGTTCTTTACCGGCTTAGACACTAACCTTTCCCTTTCTCATAAAAGGCAAAGACCTTCCACTCCTCCTCCACCTTCAACTTTCACACAATCTATATCTTGGCCATCAGAGGGCGCCAATGTTCAGGCAGTTCAGATAGACGCCACCTGGATCTATTTTACTCTCTCCTGGGGAAAAAAAAAAGCAGGGAAAAAGTTTTGACTTCCTCCTCTTGCCTTAGAATCATTCTCCTGAGCTACCTTGGCACCCAGAGAACCTCTGATAGTTATGTCATGTATGAGTGCATACCAGCTTATTTCATTCCCCAGAGCTAATCAGAAAAAAATCTCCCTCACCACAATTTCTCATGAGCCCATCTTACAAAGTCTAGGGACTTTTCCTTTTTTATTTTCATTGCCAGTCTTGTGCAAAAATCAATCAAGATTTCGGTACAGTGACACCTCTGCGTTATACTCCCTGTAACTCCCTTCCCCCATTTTTGACCTTCTCTTTTGTTGCCTGTTCTCATTTCTGTGTTTCCAGCAGGGAGCTCTGGGACTAGAACGGTAAGAGGGTAATTCCTCCCCACCATGAGTTCAGCTACAACTGCCCTGTATGTCCCTTGAATTCTCCAAGAGGCATTGGAGTAGGGGGCGCAGGCTCTCAGTCTTATGGAGCCCAGCCCTCTGAAGTCTACTGTTCTAGGCACCTTGTGGCCCCTCATGATGGTGCAAGGACCCCACCTGTCTCCTGACCCGCCCCCCCCGCCCCTGGACTGCTGCTCCCC
>SJYV01031145.1:0-32884 GCA_006410875.1 Neotragus pygmaeus | reverse complement strand
TAGCATGTTGCCGTCCATGGGGTCACAAAGAGTTGGACATGACTTAGTGACTAAACAGCAACAGCAAATAGCCCAAAGTGAAGGGATACTAAAAGACATTCTACACATTACTAATCATCACGGAAATGAAAATCAAGTCCACAATGATATATAATCTCACATCTATTAGAACAGTTGTGTATCATCAAAAAGACAAGGGATGATAACAAATGTTGGCAAAGATGTATAGAAAAAGGAACAATTTTGTACTCTTGGTGGAAATGCAAATTGGTATTGCTGTAGTTCAGTCACTCAGTTGTGTCTCACTCTTTGCAACCCCATGGACTGCAGCATGACAGGGTTCCCTGTCCTTCACCATATCCCGGAATTTGCTCAAACTCATATCCATTGAGTTGGTGATGCCATCCAACCATCTCATCCTCTGTCACCACCTTCTCCTCCTGCTCTCAGTCTTTCTGCTTTCAATCTTTCCCAGCATCAGGGTCTTTTCCAATGAGTCATCTCTTCACATCAGATGTACTGTTAGTGAGAATGTAAATGTCACTATGGAAAATAGTATGGCAGTTCATCCAATAATGACCCAAGAATCCTTGTTCTCAGTATTTATTTATCCAAGGGAAATGAAAACAGAATCTCATAGAAATATCTGTAACTCCATATCCATTGCAGCCTTATTCACCACAGCCAAGCTATGAAACAACTTAAGTGTTGTCAGTTAAAGAGGGAATAGATAAAGATGTGATATATACATGCAAAGATTTGATATCCAGATAGACAGATAGATAGACAGATATTATATTCATTGATGAGAAAGAAGAAAACCCTGCTGCTTGTGACGACACGGATAGCATGCTTGAGGGTATTTTATGTAGGGAAATAAATTAGACAAAGATAGGATATGATATCACTTATATGTAGAATCTTAACAAGCTGAACTTTGAGAAACTAAGAGAGGGCTGGTTGCAAAGAGCTAGCGGCAGGGTGTAAATGGGTAGATGTTGATCAAAGAATACAAACGTTCATTTAGGAGAACTACATTCTGGGAAGCTAAAACACAGCATTGTCAATATAGTTAACAGTAGAGTATTACACACATGAAAGTTGGGGGAGGATCAGAGTTTTGAAGCATTTGCTTCTTATTTTCATTTCTAGAATATTCTATATGAAAAACAACAGTAAATTATATATTTTCTATTATTTTTTTCAGAATACAAATATTCTCAAAGTTGAGAAAATCTAATCTTACTGGTATAATGTAAATTCATTAAAGGTGCTTACTAAAAGCATCATACCATAAATATAATGAAGCTGACCATCTATTCTGAACATTTGAATGTGATATATTCTGAGTTTCTCAAAGAAGAATACATCTGTATTTCTATTAATCATTCATTAAGCATAAAATGATTCCCAAGCTGGTGAAAACAGGAATAACTAAGGGGTAATTGTTTGAAGTTTCAGACTTGACTTTACTACTGTACTCTCGTGTCCTCTAGGAGAGGAAAAGAGCCATAATTATTGAAATGGTGATGCATTCTGTCAACTTCACATTCACCAAGGAACTCATAAATTGTAATATAGGGTTTTTAGCCATAAGATTAAAATAGAGGAAATGCACTATTGATACTTTGTCAGAAATAAATAGAGATTTCTTTAATCGAATGTCTAAGATAAGAAAGGTGAAATGAAGGATCCTTGAAGGTCAGGAATATGCTCATTGGTTAGTGTTATGCGTTAGTAACCTGGGCAGATCATCGCTGGGGTCAGACAAGTGGCTGAGGGTTCTAAGAAAACATTTTATCTAAGTGGTGGCAGATTGGCAGGAATTCCTTCTGTGGAGCAAATATTTCAGAAATTCCTGGGAAATTTATGAGTGTAAGTTCTAAGCTGTCATTTCAAAAGATATACTTTTACTGGAGAGAACAGAGACATAATAGAAATTAATTCCTGCACTGAGCCTTCCTTCTCTTTCTGTATTTGCTATTGTGACAGTAAATGACATAAAGTTGTATCACACAATGCAGAGCTTTTCCCTCTAGCAGAATGGACCATTAGGGCCTGTTACAACAACGCAGTCTTTACTTTGCTCTTACTCCCTTCTTTCTTCCTCTGTCCCTCAACATTTCTCTCATTAATCCCTCCCAGTGGTCTCTGTTGATATATAAAGGTGCCACGTGTGGAGATGTCCCCTGCTCTGTGTAATGCACTTGGTTCAGTTCTAGGGGTGTTAGCTTGCCCTCAACTTCAAGTTATGAAATTTCCCATGACCTACTTGTGTTAAAGAGATGAGAATACCAGACCACTGTATGTACTTCCTGAGAAACCTGAATGCAGGTCAAGAAGCAACAGTTAGAACTGGATATGGAACAATGGACTGGTTCCAACTTTGGAAAGGAGTACGACAAGGCTGTATATTGTCACCCTGCTTATTTAACTTCTATGCAGAATACATCATGCGAAATGCTGGGCTGGAGGAAGCACAAGCCATAATCAAGATAGCTGGAGAAATATCAGTAAACTAAGATATGGAGATTACACCATCCTTATGGCAGAAAACAAAAAGAAACTAAAGAGTCTCTTGATGAAGATGAGAGAGGAGAGTGAAAAAGCTGGCTTAAAACTCAACATTCAAAAGGCAAAGATCATGGCATCTTGTACCATCACTTCATGGCAAATAGATGAGGAAACAATGGACAGTGACAGACTTTATTTCCTGGGACTCCAAAATCATTGCAAATGGTGACTGCAGTCATGAAATTAAGACACTTGCTCCTTGGGGGGAAAAAAAAAAAAAGCTTTGACAAACCTGGACAGAATATTAAAAATAAAGACATCACTTTGCCGACAAATGTCCATCTAGCCAAAGCTATGGTTTTTCCAGTAGTCATGTACAAATGTGAGAGTTGAACGACAAAGAAGGCTGAGTAGTGTAGAATTGATGCTTTTGAACTGTGGTGTTGGTGAAAATTCTTGAGTCCCTTGGACTGCAAGGCCATCAAACCAGTCAATCTTAAAGGAAATCAGTCCTGAATATTCACTGGTGGGATTGATCCTGAGGCTGAAGCTCCAATACTTTGGCCACCTGATGCAAAGAGCTGGCTCATTGGAAAAGACTCTGATGCTGGCAAAGATTGAAGGTAGGAGAAGGGGTTGACAGAGGACAAGATGGTTGGATGGCATCACTGACTCAATGGACATGAGTTTGATCAAGCTCGGGGAGTTGATGAAGGACAGGGAAGCTTGGCATGCTGCAGTCCATAGGGTCACAAAGAGTCGGATAGAATTGAGCAACTGAACAAAAAATAACAACAACAAATATGTGTAGCAGCTCCTTACAGCTTTGGCATTATTTTCCCATTTTTAAGTCATTTCAAAGAAATTTTGAATGGGTGAAGTAAATATATGAGCTAAAATCCCCCTCATTGCTTCTTGGATATGAATCAAATTAAAGTGAGGTTTAAAATGTTCTTCCTGCCTGACATCGTTATTTCATCTACTCTTACACTCCTCTTTCAGGCTTGGCTTATTTTAGTCACTCAACTATGCCAAGATCTTTCAACTCTTTGTTTTTGAACCTGCAGCTCTCCCTGCCAAAACCCACATGAATCTTATTCATCACTGATTAACTAAAACAGGACAATGTCTAGTAAAAAGAAATTACTCAATAAATAATATTAACATTTTATGTAGACTTTAAAAAATGCAACAGCATAGAGCTCTCTCAGTGAAGCGTTCTACTAGCATAAATATAGCCAGTACTCTCATGACTTTTTTTTTTTCATTTTAACCAAAATATGTGACATGAGCTACAGTATAAAGTATTTTATGAAGTAGAACTTAAATGAATAAAATATATTGGCAAAACCACACATGAAAATCAGTTATATTACCATTTTTCCTAGAGACAAGTCTACATTGGGCTCTTTCCATGAGAAACTAATTACTTATCATATTTGAAGATACTGTACTTTATATAATATGTTCATCAGTATGACGGTCCTATAGTATGTATAGCCATAAGCTGTGCATTCCTTTGAACATCAATTGATTTTGGCTTAATGGTGTACTGTTAATTTATTCCCCAGGCTGCTGTTTCTCACCTCTGCCAGGTCATAAATATGGACTGGTTGCTTTTCTATGTATTTTGATCCTATTCTCAATTAAATTCCCCATATCTACAATCCTAGGAAGGGAATGCATTTACTATACATGTATTTTCATGACAGTTACCTCTGCAAGTTGGTGAGCTGGACTCTTGAGACTTCGAGTACACTTATCTTTGTATGGGAAATATCCAATTATAACTGATACATATGTTCATACTTCCATTATATTTTCATAAGCTGCACTAGGGGAAAAGAAGAGACTGAAAATGTACAAGGGGTTTAGCCTTTGTAGAACTTTTGTTTTCTTTTTTTCTATGTTAAAGAATGTGCATTTTTTTCATATAATAAGTAAATATTTTTAGGGACTGGGACAAAAACTTTTATTAGCTGTATAAGCTTCCACAAAGGATCAGCCATAGAGAAATAGTCTAAGACCTTTTTATTGACTAGCCTTTATGTAGCACTAAGTTCTGTTTGTACTTCTAAGTTGTTTGACCATATTAAATAATATAATCCTCACAATTGCTCCAAAAGTTGGTTGCTGTATTTATTTCCATTTAACTATCCATTTTATTAATGAGAAAGTAGACCCCAAAACTAACAATAGGTATTTGGTGCCATAGAGGGATTTGAACCCAAGTCATCTGTTTCCAAAGTTCATATTCTTTGCTACCAAGTTACAAAGGCTTGATTGTTCATTGATAATGTTTTAAATATAGAATTTTAAAAAAATAAACAGAGATATCAATACATAAATTTACTGGGAGCTTGTATTTGATGCGTCTGTGTATTAATATTTGTTGACCTCAAATGAGTATATAATAATCACTTCTACAGAAGCAACCAGACTTCCAGTCCTGGCTCTTGTCCACCTCCAAACTTTACCTTTCAGCTTGCGTCTGTCTGCATCTTTGCTTTAATCATACTTAAAATGGCATGCTACTCCTATCCTTACCTTTAGCCTCTGCTATGACCCTCCATCACCAACTCTATGGACATGAGTTTGAGTGAACTCCAGGAGTTGGTGATGGGACAGGGAGGCCTGATGTACTGCAATTCATGGAGTTGCAAAGAGTTGGACACGACTGAGGGACTGAACTGAACTGATGACCCTCGTGGTGAGTACCAAACTTTAAGATTCATTCATAAATACTTTTATAAAGTACTTAGTGACCTTCAAGATTGAGTTAATGCCGTTCTCTTTTGTATCTCATGTATAGAATATTATCATAGTGCCTATTACATTTTATTACACTCATCTTTTTTCACACATCTATCTCTATCAGTTTTACTGTGAACAAATGAGGACTGGAACTCTGTCTCATTATATTTTGTATTTCTAGCAGAGTTCCTAACATAGAGTGGTAGGCAATAAATTCTAGGCCAATGCATGAACAAATGAGTGAATATATGTGTAATACATATGTCCAGGATACTGTCATTGGGACATAAGAGGGTATCCCAAGTGTGCAAATACAAAACATGGATTATTGATGGCACCTGCTCTACTTTAGCATAAATGGTTGGCCCCAGTGGTATTATTTATGCTAGTAGGGCTCAAGCAGCTCTATAGACCCTTTTTTGTTAGAAAGGTTCTTTTAACAGGGACAAATAACTGTCAAGATCACAATTGTTACCTGCATGTAGCATCATGAGCTCACAAAACATGGACAGTCACTTCTATCACTGCCTCAGTAATCACCTAACCTCCCTACTGGAGAATGACACTACCAGTAGAAAGGGAGAAGCTGTTTTTGTAATCTGTGCCATTATAAAAGTGATATAATCTCAGGCAAGAGCAGAACAGTAAAGGAATGTTCCTTAGAGTCAAGAAACAACTCAGATCTGCTAAAAGAGTGCATTAGTCTTGCTCCAGCTAAATTCAATTAGAACCCCTGTGTGAAGTTCTAACTATTATAGAATTTTCTTCCTACCAAATTAACTTCTGGTAGATTGTTTCTTCCAACAAGGTGAAAATAAGTACATTGTTGTTTACTTAGGTAGTGTTTAATAAAAGCAATAGATATTCAACAGATTTTAATATAAAATTTATATCTAACAAATTTCTTATCTGGAAAACTTTTATGGAATTTCAATCTAATGCATGTATGTAATATTTAGGGTGCATCAGTGTCCATACTTCTTGATCAAAACAAAACATAAAACTGAGGACTTAGACTACATAATAAAAAAATTCTGAAGCTGCTTTCATACAAATAAAAGTGTATTGGAAAAACACCAACTTAGTTAATTGCGTTCTGCCTTCTTAAATTTTGGTGATTGTTAAAAGTAAGGTACTTTAGAAAAAAATTGTTTTCATTAAATAGTGATTCATGAGACTTAGAACTGAAATTAAATCAGCAATAATAATTTATAAATGCCAGAATTTCCCATATCCATATCAAAGTAATTGGTTATTATTTTTCTTTTGTTAGTGAAATGCCTCTTACTTTTCAATGTGAAATTTAAGAGTACACATTCTTATCATCACAGAGTAAATATGAGTAATGCAGTGACTATAAAGATGACATTTGCAATAACATGGCTATTAGAGTATTCTTAAAATCTCTAACCTCATTTTACTTAACAAAATTTTGAATGTAATTTGCTTATTTTGCCACAACTTCAACCAGTGTTTTTTTTTCTCACCTTATCATCAAACAGTTGAAAGAACAACTTATGATTACTTGTTTCTCTCCTTTGGTTCTATTATACAACTGATAACTATCTGGCTTCAGCGTCTGAAAGTGCCAGGAAAAATTAACACTAACATCACCAATTACAACATGAGTGCTAACTACAGTAGCCTCATATCGAATTTTATTTTGCTTGTTTTATATATGATAATTCCCTTTTAATGTTTTAAAGTTTATTTTAATCAATTAACTAATTAATTTGGCTGTCTTGGGTCTTCCTTGCTGAGAAGGTTTTTCTCATTGTGGCAAGCGAGGGCTACTCTCCAGTTGTCTTGCTTGGGCCTCTTCTGTTGTAAAGCAGGGGCTCTAGGGTGTCCAGGCTTCAGTAGTTGAAGCTCCCAGGCTCTGGAGCACAGGCTCAGTAACTGTAGTGCAAGGGCTTAGTTGTTCTGTGCAATGTGGCACACTCCCAGACCAGGGATCAAATTCATGTGCCGAGAATTGGCAGGCAGATTTTTCACCACTGAGCCACCAGGGAAGTCCCAATCATTTCTTTTATTTTGCGATCCATGTTTCCCTTGTTTGACATTACTAGTTCCTGTCATTTTAGGCAGGATAAGATAGACCGTGTTTCAATAACAAATGAACCCTAAAATCAGAGTGGATTAACATGGTCAGGTTTCTTTTTGCTTATGAAAAATTCAGTGTGAGTTTTGGGGCAGTTTTCTCCATCTTGGCTCTACATCATCTAGAGTATTTGGTCTCCCAGTTGATGCTGATGAGAAAAAGAACAAAGGATGAAATGTATTGGCTCCTGACTTTCTTAGGTCACTGTTACTTAGAGTCTATTGGCCAGAATTATTCATGTGGTCCCATCTAATGGAAAGGGTTTGTTTGGTGTCATATTTGGGGAAAATAACTGTCCCTGTTTTTTTTTTTTAAATATAAATGTATTTATTTTAATTGGAGGTTAATTACTTTACAATATTGTATTGGTTTTGTCATACATCAACATGAATCTGCCACAGGTATACACATATTCCTCATCCTGAACCCCTCTCCCTCTTCCCTCCCCATACCATCCCTCTGGGTCATCTCAGTGCACCAGCCCCAAGCATCCAGTATCATGCATCAACCCTGGACTGGCGATTCATTTCATATATGATATACATGTTTCAATGCCATTCTCCCAAACCATCCAACCCTCTCCCTCTCCAAAAGACTGTTCTATAAATCTGTGTCTCTTTTGCTATCTCACATACAGGGTTATCATTACCATCTTTCTAAATTCCATATATATGAATTAGTATACTGTATTGGTGTTATCCTTTGTGGCTTACTTCACTCTGTATAATAGGTTCCAGTTTCATCCACCTCATTAGAACTGATTCAAATGTATTATTTTTAATGGCTGAGTAATACTCCATTGTGTAAATGTACCACAGCTTTCTTATCCATTCATCTGCTGATGGACATCTAGGTTGCTTCCATGTCCTGGCTATTATAAACAGTGCTGCAATGAACATTGGGGTACACGTGTGTCTTTCAATTCTGGTTTCCTTGGTGTGTATGCCTAGCAGTGGGATTGCTGGGCCATAAAGGAGTTCTAATTCCAACTTTTTAAGGAATCTCCACACTGTTCTCCATAATGGCTATACTAGTTTGCATTCCCACCAACAGCGTAAGAGTGTTCCCTTTTCTCCACACCCTCTCCAGCATTTATTGCTTGTAGACTTTTGGATCGCAGCCAGAAGACTGGTGTGAATTGTACCCCTGGTTTTTTAACCTAACACATTAAAAACTCCCTTTCCATATCCTGGTCCTCCATTCAAATCAAGATCTCTTGTCAGTTGTTTTCTTTCAAACTGAAAATATTTTCTGACTGATTCACTTCCTTTATCTGGTTTAATATATGTCTTCTAATGAATTTCATTATACATCCTTTACTTTTGCCATGTTTCTAATGTTTTGACATATATCCCCATGCTTTGCCAATGACAGAATCTGAAAATACCACACACTGGTCAACAAATCCAAGATGTTTAAGATAAATGATCGTCCTGTATCCCAAACACCCTCCTCCTTTTTGTACAGATCCAGTGAAGAACTGATGCTTTCTAACTGTGGTGCTGGAGAAGACTCTTGAAGGTTCCTTGGACAGCAAGGAGATCAAACTTGTCAGTCCTAAAAGAAATCATCCCTGAATATTCATTGGAAGGATTCATGCTGAAGTTGAGGTTCCAATATTTTGGCTACTTGATGTGAAGAGCTGAATCATTAGAAAAGACCCTGATGCTGGGGAAGATTGAGGGCAAGAGAAGGGGGAGACTGAGAATGAGATGGTGGGATGGCATCACTGACTCAGTGGACATGAATTTGAGCAAACTGAGGAAGATAGCGAAGGACAGGGAAGCCTGGCATGCTGCAGTTCCTGGGGTCACAAAGAGTTAGCGATTGAACAATAGTCATCTAGATAATTTTTTAATTCATAGTAAATTCTTTCTGTCCTACTCCCCAGAAATCAAGTCAAATTTAACTCCTAAATTGGGAGTGCCTGGGTGGCTCAGTGGTAAAGAATCTGCCTAACAATGCATGAGACACAGGTTCAATCTCTGGGTTGGGAGACTCTCCTGGAGGAGGAAATGGCAACCCAATCCAGCATTTTGCCTGGAAAATCCCATGGACAGAGGAACCTGGTGAACTGCACTCCGTGGGGTTTCACGGAGTGTAAAATCAGACACAGATGAGCAACTGAGCATGCACACATCAACTGTCATATCTTAAGTCACCATTTCTCACTTAGACTCTTGAAAAGCCTCTTCATCTGATTTTCTCTCTGCCTGTCTTCCCATTCTTCTTGAATTATTCTGATTCATATGCCATGCTTGTTTATTAATTTCCTTAAATTTTATCAAGGTAAACAATAAATTTTAAAGGTATAAATGGCCTATACTTCATAGGACTTTTTCATATGCTAAAGAACATGTGTTTATTGTCAGACTGAATATTTTTGAGGACATAAACATTAACAGATTTTGCTTTTAAAATGATGCTGTTAACAAAAATTTTAAAAAAGCTGTCTTAAGAGAAAAACCAAAAGAAAGAGAAAAGTTGGGGAGTTATTTCAAAAGAGTAGGTGATACAGGGAGGCTATAATTATCTTTCAATAAACATATTTTTGAAGTTTCAGTATATAAGGTCAGTGTCCCACAAGTCGAAGACTGTAATTACTAAATGATTCTTCATTACTTATATTTATATATTTTAAAAGTACACTTTTCAGAATATAAAGACTTTCAGAAAAAAACTCAACAGCATTTAACATCTATGGCAGGAGATAATACTATCCTTTAAATGTAGCATTATGCTGAAGTTCCTTTGAAATAAGGATGTTTATAATTATTCCTTATTAAAACAACCTCTTTTTTCTAACCAAACTAAATAAGTCAGCTGTCCTTGGTTAGTCTTATGATATCCTCCTTATGAAAAACATGGAACATGTTTCATAAACAAAAGGTCACAAATCTTAACGGATTATTTCTAATTTAAATTTTAAGAGAGACTCAAAATCTGTAGTTTTTCCTTGCTGTATATGCTTTATTACTCCAAGATGTGTATAAGAGACAGAGGGAATGCATTTACTATACATGTATTTTCATGACAGTTACCTCTGCAAGTTGGTGAGCTGGACTCTTGAGACTTCGAGTACACTTATCTTTGTATGGGAAATATCCAATTATAACTGATACATATGTTCATACTTCCATTATATTTTCATAAGCTGCACTAGGGGAAAAGAAGAGACTGAAAATGTACAAGGGGTTTAGCCTTTGTAGAACTTTTGTTTTCTTTTTTTCTATGTTAAAGAATGTGCATTTTTTTCATATAATAAGTAAATATTTTTAGGGACTGGGACAAAANATACAAATATTTAGATTTATTCATTTGATGTTTTTATAGTAGAATAAATTAGGGAATATATTAAAAGGAATCTAAAATCATCTGCTCTACTATGAGCCTAGAAAGATCACCGTGTTCTACTAAAAAGAATGCTAAAGATTAGAATATCTCCATAACAAAAGAATATAAAAATTGTATAGTCTAATATAATCAGAAATTTTATAAAAGCAGTTAACAATTTTAGTTTGAGATGGAAAATAAAAACACATATACGAATAATTTGAAAATAAATGCCAGTGCAATTTAAAAATTATGTTAAAATGAGGTTGGATAAAAGGTAAAATGTTATACATGATACTTGTCCAGGATATTTTTTCACACATCAGTTCAGTTCAGTCATGTAGGACTACTTGTGATTTCCATGGATTGTAGCTCACCAGGCATCCATGTCCATCACCAACTCTCAGAGCTTTCTCAAACTCATGTCCATCAAGTTGGTGATACCGTTCAACCAACTCATCCTCTGTCATCCCCTTTTCTTTCTGACTTCAACCTTTCCCATCATCAAGGTCTTTCCTAATGAGTTAGTTCTTCACATCAGGTGGCCAAAGTATTGGAGTTTCAGCTTCAGCATCAGTCCTTCCAATGACTATTCATGACTGATTTCATTTAGGATTGACTGGTTGGATCTCCTTGCAGTCCAAGGCATTTTCAAAAGTCTTCTGCAACACATTTCAAAAGCATCAATTCTTTGGTGCTCAGCTTTCTTTATACTCCAATTCTCATATCCACAACTGAGCAACTTTTCANCATTTAGGATTGACTGGTTGGATCTCCTTGCAGTCCAAGGCATTTTCAAAAGTCTTCTGCAACACATTTCAAAAGCATCAATTCTTTGGTGCTCAGCTTTCTTTATACTCCAATTCTCATATCCACAACTGAGCAACTTTTCACTTGCTCTTTCTTTTCTTTCTCACATCCATATATGACTATTGGAAAAATCATAGCTTTGACTAGAGTGACCTTTGTCAGAAAGTAGTGTCTCTAATATGTTGTCTAGGTTGGCCATGGGCTTCCAGGTGGCACCAGTGGTAAAGAACCTGTCTGCCAATGCAGGAAACACAGGTTCAATCCCTCAGTCAGGAAGATCCCCTGGAGAGGGAAATGGAAACAAACTCCAGTATTCTTTGGAGAATCCCATGAACAGAGGAGCCTGACAGGCTATAGTCCATAAGGTCACAAAGAGTTAGACATGACTGAAGTGACTTAGCATGCATCCAGGTTGGTAATAACTTTTCTTCCAAGGAGCAAGTGTCTTTTAATCTCATGGCTGCAGTCACCATTTGCAATGATTTTGGAGCCCCAGAAAATAAAGCCTGTCACTGTTTCCATTGTTTCTCCATCTGTTTGCCATGAAGTAATAGGACCAGATACCGTGTTCTTAGCTTTCTGAATGTTGAATTTTAAGCCAACTTTTTCACTCTCCTCTTTCACTGTCATCAAGAGGTTCTTCAGTTCTTTACTTTCTGCCATAAAGGTGGTATCATCTGCATATCTAAGGTTATTAATGTTTCACCCAGTAAAGTTGATTCCAGCTTCTGTTTTATCCAGCTGAGCATTTCACAAGATGTACTCTGCATATAAGTTAAATAAGCAGGGTGACAATATACAACCTTGACATACTGCTTTACCAATTTGGATCCAGTATGTTGTCACATGTCCAGTTCTAACTGTTGCTTCTTGACTTGCATACAGATTTTTTTCAGGAGGCAGGTAAGGTAATCTGGTATTCTCATCTCTTTAAGAATTTCCCACAATTTGTTGTGATACACACAGTCAAAATAAAGCAGAAGTAGATGTTTTTCTGGAACTCCCTTGTTTTTTTGATGATCCAGCGGATGTTGGGAATTTGATTTCTGATTCTTCTGCTTTTGCAAAGTCCAGCTTGAGCATCTGACAGTTCACGATTCATGTACTGTTGAAAGCTGGCTTGGAGAATTTTGAGCATTACTTTGCTAGCATGTGAGATGAATGCAATTGTGTGGTAGTTTGAGNTCCAATGACTATTCATGACTGATTTCATTTAGGATTGACTGGTTGGATCTCCTTGCAGTCCAAGGCATTTTCAAAAGTCTTCTGCAACACATTTCAAAAGCATCAATTCTTTGGTGCTCAGCTTTCTTTATACTCCAATTCTCATATCCACAACTGAGCAACTTTTCACTTGCTCTTTCTTTTCTTTCTCACATCCATATATGACTATTGGAAAAATCATAGCTTTGACTAGAGTGACCTTTGTCAGAAAGTAGTGTCTCTAATATGTTGTCTAGGTTGGCCATGGGCTTCCAGGTGGCACCAGTGGTAAAGAACCTGTCTGCCAATGCAGGAAACACAGGTTCAATCCCTCAGTCAGGAAGATCCCCTGGAGAGGGAAATGGAAACAAACTCCAGTATTCTTTGGAGAATCCCATGAACAGAGGAGCCTGACAGGCTATAGTCCATAAGGTCACAAAGAGTTAGACATGACTGAAGTGACTTAGCATGCATCCAGGTTGGTAATAACTTTTCTTCCAAGGAGCAAGTGTCTTTTAATCTCATGGCTGCAGTCACCATTTGCAATGATTTTGGAGCCCCAGAAAATAAAGCCTGTCACTGTTTCCATTGTTTCTCCATCTGTTTGCCATGAAGTAATAGGACCAGATACCGTGTTCTTAGCTTTCTGAATGTTGAATTTTAAGCCAACTTTTTCACTCTCCTCTTTCACTGTCATCAAGAGGTTCTTCAGTTCTTTACTTTCTGCCATAAAGGTGGTATCATCTGCATATCTAAGGTTATTAATGTTTCACCCAGTAAAGTTGATTCCAGCTTCTGTTTTATCCAGCTGAGCATTTCACAAGATGTACTCTGCATATAAGTTAAATAAGCAGGGTGACAATATACAACCTTGACATACTGCTTTACCAATTTGGATCCAGTATGTTGTCACATGTCCAGTTCTAACTGTTGCTTCTTGACTTGCATACAGATTTTTTTCAGGAGGCAGGTAAGGTAATCTGGTATTCTCATCTCTTTAAGAATTTCCCACAATTTGTTGTGATACACACAGTCAAAATAAAGCAGAAGTAGATGTTTTTCTGGAACTCCCTTGTTTTTTTGATGATCCAGCGGATGTTGGGAATTTGATTTCTGATTCTTCTGCTTTTGCAAAGTCCAGCTTGAGCATCTGACAGTTCACGATTCATGTACTGTTGAAAGCTGGCTTGGAGAATTTTGAGCATTACTTTGCTAGCATGTGAGATGAATGCAATTGTGTGGTAGTTTGAGCATTCTTTGGCATTGCCTTTCCTCTGGATTGGAATGAAAACTGAATTTTTTCCAGTCCTGTGGCCACTGCTAAGTTTTCCAAATTTTCTGGCATATTGAGTGTAGCATTTTCACAGCATCTTCTTTTAGGATTTGAAATAGCTCAACTGGAATTCCATCACCTCCACTAGCTTTGTTCTTAAGCTTTGCTCTTAAGGCCCGCTTGACTTTACATTCCAGGATGTGTGGTTATCTTGGTCAGGAATATCTTTTTTGTACAGTTCTTCTGTGTATTTTTGCCACCTCTTCTTAATATCTTCTGCTTCTATTAGGTTCATACCATTTCCATCCTTTATTGTGCCAATTGCATGAAATGTTCCCTTGGTATCTTTAATTTTCCTGAAAGATCTCTTGTCTTTCCCATTCTATTGTTTTTTTCTATTTCTTTGCATTGACCACTGAGGAAGGCCTTCTTATCTCTCCTTGCTGTTTTTTGGAACTTCGCATTCAGATGGTATATCTTTCCTTTTCTCCTTTGAATTTAGCTTCTCTTCTCTTCTTAGCTATTTGTAAGACCTCCTCAGACAACCGTTTTGCCTTTTTGCATTTCTTTTTTTAGGGTATGATCTTCATCACTGCCTCCTGTTCAAAGTTACAAACCTCTGTCTATTGTTCTTCAGGCTCTCTGTGAATCAGATCTAATCCCTTGAATTTATTTCTGACATCCACTGTTTAATCATAAATGATTTGATTTAGGTCATACCTGAATGGTCTAATGGTTTTCCCTATTTTCTTCAACTTAAGCCTGAATTTTGCAATAAAGTTTTCATGATCTCGAGCCACANCCTTGAATTTATTTCTGACATCCACTGTTTAATCATAAATGATTTGATTTAGGTCATACCTGAATGGTCTAATGGTTTTCCCTATTTTCTTCAACTTAAGCCTGAATTTTGCAATAAAGTTTTCATGATCTCGAGCCACAGTCTTATTTTTGCTGACTGTATAGAGCTTCTCCATCTTTGACTACAAAGAATATAATCAGTCTGATTTTGGTATTGACCACCTGGTGATGTCCATGTGTAGAGTCATCTCATTGTTATTATTGGAAGAAGATGTTTGCTATGACCAGTACTTTCTCTTGGAAAAACTCTGTTAGCCTTTGTGCCGCTTCATTTGGTATTTCAAGGCTAAATTTGCTTGTTATATCAGGTATCTCTTGACTTGTGCATTCCAGTCCCCTATAAGGAAAAGGATATTTACTTTGGTTGTTAATTCTTGAAGGTGCTGTAGGTCTTCATAGGACCATTCAAATTCAGCTTCTTCAGTATAACCAGTTGGGACGTAGAGTGGATTGCTGTGATATTGAATGGTTTGCCTTGGAAAGAAACAAAGCTCAATCTGTCGTTTTGAGACTGCACCAAAGTACTGCATTTCAGACTCTTTTGTTGACTATGAAGGCTACTCCATTTCTTTAAATGGCTTCTTGTCTATGGTAGTAGATATAATGATCATCTAAATTAAATTCGCCCATTCGAGTCCATTTTAGCTCACTGATTCCTAAAATGTCAATGTTCGCTTTTGCCACCTTCTTTGATCGCTTCCAATTTACCTTGATTCCTGGACCTAACATTCCAGGTTCTTATGCAATTTTCTTTACGGCATTGTACTTTACTTCCATCACCAGTCATGTCTACAACTGGGTGCTGTTTTTGCTTTGGCTCCATCTCTTCATTTTTTCTGGACTTATTTCTCCACTCTTCTCCAGTAACATATTGGGTACCTACAGATCTGGGGATTTCATCTTTCAGTGTCATATCTTTTTGCCTTTTCATACTATTCTTGGGGTTCCCAAGGCAAGGATACTCAAGTGGTTTGCCATTCCAATCCCCAGTGCACCACATTTTGTCAGAACTCTCTACTATGACCTGTCTGTCTTGGGTGACCCTACTCTGCATTGCTCATAGTTTCACTGGAATGTGGAATGAAGCAGGCAAAGAATAATAGTTTTCCCAAGAAAATGCACTGGTCATAGCAAACAACCTCTTCCAACAACACAAGACAAGACTCTACTCATGGACATCACCAGATTGTCAACACTGAAATCAGATTGAGTATATTCTATGCAGCCAAAGATGGGGAAGTTCTATAAAGTCAACAAAAACAAGACCAGGAGCTGACTGTGGCTCAGGTCATGAACTCCTTATTACCAAATTCAGACTTAAATTGAAGAAAGTAGGGAAAATCGCTAGACCATTCAGGTATGAACTAAATCAAATCCCTTATGATTATACAGTGGAAGTGAGAAATAGATTTAAGGGCCTAGGTCTGATAGAGTGCCTGATGAACTATGGAATGAGGTTTGTGACCTTGAACATGAGACAGGGATCAAGACCATCCCCATGGAAAAGAAATGCAAAAAAGCACAATGGCTGTCTTGGGAGGCCTTACTAATAGCTGGGAAAAGAAGAGAGGCAAAAAGCAAAGGAGAAAAGGAAAGATATAAGCATCTGAATGCAGAGTACCAAAGAATAACAATAAGAGAAAAGAAAGCCTTCTTCAGAGATCAATGCAAAGAAACAGAGGAAAAGAACAGACTCTGAAAGACTAGAGGTCTCCTTAAGAAAATTAGAGACACCAAGGGAACATTTCATGGAAAGATTGGCTCTATAAAGGACAGAAATGGTATGGATCTAACAGAATCAGAAGATATTAAGAAGAGGTGGCAAGAATACACAGAACTGTACAAAAAAGATCTTCGCGACCCAGATAATCACGACGGTGTGATCACTCATCAAGAGCCAGACATCCTGGAATGTGAAGTCAAGTGGGCCTTAGAAAGCATCACTACGAACAAAGCTAGTGGAGGTGATGGAATTCCAGTTGAGCTCTTTCAAATCCTGAAAGATGATGCTGTGAAAATGCTGCACTCAATATGCCAGCAAATTTGGAAAACTCAGCAGTGGCCACAGGACTGGAAAAGGTCAGTTGTCATTCCAATTCCAAAGAAAGGCAATGCCAAAGAATGCTCAAACTACCACACAGTTGCACTTATCTCACATGCTAGTAAAGGAATGCTAAAAATTCTCCAAGCCAGGCTTCAGCAATATGTAAACCATGAGCTTCCTGTTATTCAAGCTGGTTTTAGAAAAGACAGAAGAAGCAGAGATCAAATTGCGAACATCTGCTAGCTCATGGAAAAAGCAAGAGTGTTCCAGAAAAAAAATCTATTTCTGCTTTATTGACTATACCAAAGGATTTGACTGTGTGGATCATAATAACAGTGGAAAATTCTGAAAGACATGGCAATACCCGACCACCTGATCCGCATCTTGAGAAATCTGTATGCAGGCCAGGAAGCAACAGTTAGAATCGGACATGGCACAACAGACTGGTTTCAAACAGGAAAAGGAGTAGGTCAAGGCTGTATATTGTCACCCTGCTTATTTAACTTATATGCAAAGTACATCACGAGAAATGCTGGACTGGAAGAAGCACAAGATGGAATCAAGATTGCTGAGAGAAATATCAATAACCTCAGATATGCAGATGAGACCACCCTAATGGCAGAAAGTGAAGAGGAACAAAAAAACCTGTTGATGAAAGTTAAAGAGGAGACTGAAAATATTGGCTGAAAGCTCAATATTCAGAAAACGAAGATCATGGCATCCGGTCCCATCATTTCATGGGAAATAGATGGGGAAACAGGGAAACAGTGTAAGACTTTATTTTGGGGGGCTCCAAAATCACTGCAGATTGTGACTGCAGCCATGAAATTAGAAGACGCTTACTCTTTGGAAGAAAAGTTATGAGCAGCCTAGATAGAATATTGAAAAGCAGAGACATTACTTTGCCGACTAAGATCTGTCTAGTCAAGGCTATGGTTTTTCCAGTGGTCATGTATGGCTGTGAGAGTTGGACTGTGAAGAAGGCTGAGTGCTGAAGAATTGATGCTTTTGAACTGTGGTGTTGGAGAAGACTCTTGAGAGTCCCTTGGACTGCAAGGAGACCCAACCAGTCCATTCTGAAGGAGATCAGCCCTGGGATTTCTTTGGAAGGAATGATGCTAAAGCTGAAACTCCAGTACTTTGGCCACCTCATGCAAAGAGTTGACTCACTGGAAAAGACTCTGATGCTGGGAGAGATTGGGGGCAGGAGGAGAAGGGGACGACCGAGGGTGAGATGGCTGGATGGCATCACTGACTCAATGGACATGAGTCTGAGTGAACTCCGGGAGTTGGTGGTGGAGAGGCAGCCGTAGCGTGCTCTGATTCATGGGGTCGTGAAGAGTCAGAAATGACTGAGCGGCTGAACTGAAAGGGATAATACTCAAGCTTGCAACAGCAGCAGCTTTATTGCTATCTCAAAATACTATTATAGCACCTCTGTGATAGTATAGTATTATAGTTACTTATATATATATATAAAACAGAGACATTACTTTGCCAACAAAAGTCCGTCTAGTCAAGGCTATGGTTTTTCCAGTGGTCATGTATGGATGTGAGAGTTGGACTGTGAAGAAAGCTGAGCACCAGAGAACTGATTCTTTTGAACTGTGGTCTTGTTGAAGACTCTTGAGAGTACCTTGGACTGCAAGGAAATTCAACCAGTCCATCCTAAAAGAGATCAGTGTTGGTGCTCATTGGAAGGACTGATGATAAAGCTGAAACTCCAATGCTTTGGCCATCTCATATGAAGAGTTGACTCATTTGAAAAGACCCGGATGCTGGCTTGGATTGGGAGCAGGAGGTGAAGGGGATGACAGAGGATGAGATGGCTGGATGGCTGGATGGCACCAAATTCACACGAATTTGGGTGAACTCTGGGAGTTGGTGATGGACAGGGAGGCCTGGTGTGCTGTGATTCATGGGGGTCACAAAGAGTCGGACATGACTGAGTGACTGAACTGAACTGAACTGAGACAAGGCTGTGGTCCATGTGATTCATTTGTTTAGTTTTATGTGATTGGAGAAGGCAATGGCATCCCACTCCAGTACTCTTGCTTGGAAAAACTCATGGACAGAGGAGCTTGGAAGGCTGCAGTCCATGGGGTCGCTGAGGTTCAGACACGACTGAGTGACTTCACTTTCACTTTCATGCATTGGAGAAGGAAATGGTGACCCACTCCAGTGTTCTTGCCTGGAAAATCCCAGCAATGGGGGAGCCTAGTGGGCTGCCATCTCTTAGGTCGCACAGTGTCGGACACAACTGAAGCGACACAGCAGCAGCAGCAGTGATTGAGGTTTTCATTCAGTCTTCCCTCTGAATGATAAGGTTAAGAGGCTTATGGAAGCTTTCAGATTGGAGAGACTGAATGTGGGGGAAACTGGATTTTGTCTTATGGGTGGGGCCATGCTCAGTAAATCTTTAATCAAATTGTCTATTGATTGGGAGGGTTGTGTTCCCTCCCTGTTGTTTGACCTGAGATCAAACTATGGTGGAGGTAATGAAGATAATGGCGACCTCCTTCAAAAGGTCCTGTGCATTCACTGTCACACACATTGTCCCTGACTCAGCAGCAGGCTACCACCAACCCATACCTCTGCCAGAGATTCCTGGACACTTACAGGCAACTTTGGGTCAGTTTCTTTTGGGGTCACTGCTCCTTTCTCTTGGGTTCTGGTTTGCACAATGTTTTGTTTGTGTCGTCCAAGAGTTCTATTTCCCCAGTCCTGTGTAAGTTCTGTAATCAAATCCCACTGGCCTCCAAAGTCAAATTCCCTGGGGGGGTCTCAGTCCCTTTGCCAGATCCCCAAGCTGGGAAATCTGTCGTGCATCCTAAAACTTTCTTTACAGTGTGAGAATTTATTTGGTTTGGTTGTTCTGCAGTTTGTAGGTTGACTGCTCCGGGGCTCTATGGTGTGGTTAATGGTGACCTCCTCAAAGAGGGCTTATGCCACATGCTGTGTAAGGTCTGCTTACACCCAGAGGTGTGAGGTCTGCTGCACCCAGAGCCCCTGCTCCTGCGGCAAGCCACTGGTGACCCGTATCTCCACAGAAGACACTCAGACATACAAAAGCAGGTCTGGCTCAGTCTGCGGGGTCTCTGGGTCCTGCTGTGAACAAGGTTTTGTTTGAGCCGTCCAAGCATCACTGGTGGGGATGGAGTTTGATTCTAAATGCTATTTCACCCCTCCTACAATCATATCAGGGCTTCTCCTTTGCCTTTGGACGTGGAGTATCTTTTTGGGGAGCCAACATTCTCCTGTTGATGTGTTCAGCAAAGAGTTGCAATTTTGGAGTTCTTACACGAGAAGATGAGCACACGTCCTTCTATTCTGCCATCTTGCATTTGCATTTTTCCCACATATGTACTGTTTTCTGCCAGTTATACCTAAGTATGAGAATCTCCAGATGGAACTGAAAAACTTTAATATATTGTTTTGTGTATCATGCATTCATTTCTTGTTTTATTTTGCTTTATATTTAGAAATTAAATTTAGGTAGAATAAATATACATTTGGGCTTCTCGAGTGGCTCATCTGTAAAGAAGCTTCCTGAAATGCAAGACCAGGCTTGATTCCATGGTCAGGAAGATTTCCTGGAGAAGGGCATAACAACTCCCTCCAGCATTCTTGCCTGGAGAATTCCTTGGACAGAGGAGCCTAGACGGCTACAGTCCATAGGGTCACATAGAGTCAGCAACTATCACAAGCAACGGAATATGCAATATATAGTAAGCTGTCCTTATTTAAAATATGTAACTTGATAACATTGGGTAATGTATACACACTTTAAAACATTGTCACAATCAAGATAGTGATCATAGACATTCCTCCAAAAGTTCCCTACCATCCTTTGTGGTCCTCAGATTCCACACCTCCCTGCTTGAGTTTGCATCAATTCAGTCAGTCATGTATGACTCTTTGTAACCTCATGGACTCTTACATGCCAGGCTTCCCCATCCATCACCATCTCCTAAAACTTGTTCAAACTCATGTCTGTTGAGTCAGTGATGTCATCCGAACATCTCATCCTGTTGTCCCCGTTTCCTCCTGTCTTTAAACTTTCCCATCATAAGGTCTTTTCCAGTGAGTCAGCTCTTTGCATCAGGTGGCCAAAGTATTGGAGTTCCAGCTTCAGCATCAGTCCTTCCAATGAATATTGAGGGTTGATTTCTTTAGTATTGACTGGTTTAATCTCCTTGCAGTCTAAGGGACTCTCAGGAGTCTTCTACAACACTACACCTCAAAAGCATCAATTCTTTGGTGCTTGGCTTTCTTTCTAGTCCAACTCTCACATCCATACACGACTACTGGAAAAACCAACCATAGCTTTGACTAGATGGAGGTTTGTTGGCAAAGCAATGTCTCTGCTTTTTAATGTGCTGTCTAGATTGGCCATAGCTTTCTTCCAAGGAGCAAGTGTCTTAATTTCATAGCTGCAGTCATCATTTGCAATGATTTCAGAGCCCCAGAAAATAAAGTCTGTCACTGTGTCCACTGTTTCCGCATCTACTTGCCATGAAGTGATGGGACCAGATGCCATGATCTTCATTTTCTGAATGTTGAGCTTTAATACAACATTTTCACTCTTCTCTTTCACTTTCATCAAGAGGTTCCTTAGTTATTCTTCACTTTCTGCCATATGGGTATTGTCATCTGGATATCTAAAGGTATCGATATTTTTCCTAGCAATCTTGATTCCAGCTTGTGTTTCATCCAGCCTGGCATTTTGCATGATGTACTCTACATATAAGTTATATAAGCAGGGTGACAATATACAGCCTTGACATACTTTTCTGGTTCAGAACCAGTCTAATGTTCCATGTCTAGTTCTGTTTCTTCTTGACCTGCATACAGATTTTTGAGGAGGAAGGTGAGGTGGTCTGGTATTTCCATCTCTTGAAGAATTTCCTCTGGCTTTTCTAAATCCATCTTGAGCATCTGGAATTTCATGAGTCATGTTAAAGCCTGGCTGGGAGAATTTTGAGTTTATATATATATAGAATTTAAAAGCATATATTCTTTTTTTTGTCTAGTTTTTTCTTTCCTTTTTTTTTCTCAACAAATTCTAAGATGCATCCATGTTGAGGGAAGTCTCTGTCTATGGGATTCTTCAGGCAAGAATACTGGAATGGGTTGCCAGTTCCTCTCCTGGGGATTTTCCTGGCTGAGGGATCAAACGCACATCTCTTATTTCTCCTGCTTTGGTAGACAGGTTCTTTACCATTGGTATCATCTGGGAAGCCCCAAGTATCAAGAGATGTTCACATTTCTACCCCCTTTGACTGAACAGCATTCTGTTGTAAGTTCAGTTCAGTTCAGTTGCTCAGTTGTGTCCGACTCTCTGCAACCCATGAATTGCAGCATGCCAGGCCTCCCTGTTCATCACCATCTTTCGGAGTTCATTCAGACTCACGTCCATTGAGTCCGTGATGCCATCCAGCCATCTCATCCTCAGTCATCCCCNAGAATATATATATTAAGTACACACAATTAATACATACACATAGTAATTCACACTCACATTAGAGGCAATATAAATAAATATGTGTGTGTGTGTATATATATGTGTGTGTGTGTGTGTGTGAATAAGTGTGATTTCTAATACACCAGATTATAAACCCTTTTCTATAATCTGTTCTATATGTAGCAGTGAACAGTTATGTTCATTTAATTGTTTTTGTTCACTGCTATGTCTCTATGTTTTTTCCCTTATTCCTTATTTCTTACATGGAACCAAGTGATCTGTTTGGTATAATACGAATTGCAAATGCCCTTCAGAGGAAAAGCCATTTTTATTTAGTAAATAGAGAGCAAGAATAATGAACAATACAAGAAAATTGTAAGATAATTAGGAAGTGGTTCAGAGGTGCTCATTTACAACTGAGGAAATTAAAAATGCAAATGCATTATTATCATAAAGGTAGTTAACAGACAAGTGAGTAAGAAGAGCCTTCCTTCTAATCCATCATTGTTTAAAAGACACCTGCAAGTTCTAACTAGAAAAGACAAGACAGAGAAATGCAGATGGTCACATTTTGCATTATATCCATCATATTTTTTTGTACTCTAATTAGAAGGGAGACTCTTTCTCCACAGGAAAAATATACTGCTTATTTGAATATTTGAATAAAAGCCACTAGGTACAGTATTCAAAATACTGGCTGTGTTTTTGTGTCTTTGTGATAGTAGTGATGCAATATTTATTTTCTTTGACCCAAGGAAACTGCTGGCAGTCTGCCCAAAGAGATCTATATTTGGACTGAGAAAATTAAATGAATTTGAATTTCCTCTTTGTTCCAAGGCTGAGTTTATTGCTACTGAGTTACGATGTGGTATCAAAAGATATTAACCTATAGGCCAATTGTTTGCAGTATCAGATTGTTTGATTTAAAATTAGATGCTTACTTTAAAAAGATTTTGTGATATTTATTTTTAATTGTTTTCATAAACACATGATTATTTCAATACAGTCATCCTAAGAGTAAAATCTGGTTTAAACTTTATGTTCAGTAAATATACAATGTCATGTTTATAGTGACTGGAATCTCGAGCATGCAGGAACATACATATAGTTTTTTTGTTTTTAAGTATGAATATGCAAAGAGAAATATAAATATCATGTCAAAAACAATAAGGAACATCCAAATGTAAAGAGAGGAAGAAAATACACATATTTATAAACAATATAGAGAGATTTAAAAGTTCATATTCAGGCAGTTAGAGATGAATAAGGACAATATACCTGTTTAACTACAATAACTCAGTCATTTAAAAAATTTTCCCTTTTCTCTACTCCAATCTCTTAGAATCAAATAGAATGTGATACAAATTATGCAATGATTTCATATAGTCTGATAAATATAATTGCACAGATTTCTTTTCTCCTTGTTTCTTCACAGGGGCTGTTTATTTGATCTCCTCCATCTCTCTATTCAGGCCACAGGAAATGGAAATCTGATCAGTTATGTTTAGTACATCAAGATTGTGCAGGTTGGTTTGTACATCAATGCCTAGTTCAATTCCTGGCACACTTAATAAATTGCTGTTCAATTGAATTTTAGTGTAATCTACATAACTGGCAGGCCTTTAAGATTCCTGTTTGGTTATTTGGAGTATTAGAAAAAAGTAATAGACTGTGCACTCCCCTAAACTAACTATTAATGTATAGAGGAAGGTATGTTTATGGCTAACTAATATGTTTTAATATATTTCTTATTATAGACTCAATCATGGTATTATCAGTGCACCTCTTTGCATAGAATTAATAGAACATACATGATTAAGGTAGATTAATAGTAGCAAAAGCAATATGTGTTAATTAAATAAAAAATAATTGGACAGGATAATAAGCAACAAAAATTATTTATTTAGAAGATCTCTCCACAATTTGCTAACAGAAGACAGATTGAGGACTACATTTCATTATTTCAATAAAGATATAAAATCCCCCAATTCCTTGCTATCTGATAAAGCCTGTTCTAGTCATATACAGCTAAACTTATCAAATTTAAACTATTTTTTAAAAACCAAGCCACTAGACCACTCAAGTATGACCTAAATCAAATCTCTTAAGATTATACAGTGGAAGTGAAAAATAGATTCAAGGGATTAGATCTGATAGACAAGAGTGCCTGAAGAACTATGGATGGGGTTTCTTGAGATGGTACAGGAGTCAGTGATCAAGATCATCCCTAAGAAAAAAAAATGCAAAAGGCAAATGGCTGTCTGAGGAGTCTTTACAAATAGCTTTTAAAAAAAGAGAAGCTAAAGGCAAAGAAGACAATGAAAGATATACCCATTTGAATGCAGAGATTCAAAGAATAGCAAGGAGAGATAAGAAAGCCTTCCTTGGTGATTAATACAAAGAAATAGAGGAAAACAAAAGAATGGGAAAAATTGAGATCTCTTCAAGAAAATTAGAGATACCAAGGAGACATTTCATGCAAAGATGAGCTCAATAAAGGACAGAAATGGTAGGGACGTAACAGAAGCAGAAGATATTAAGAAGAGGTGGCAAGAATACACAGAAGAACTGAACAAAAAAGACCTCCAAGACCCAGAGAACGATTATGGTGTGATCACTCACCTAGAGCCAGACATCCTGGAATGTGAAGTCAAGTGGGCCTTAGGAAGCATCACTAAGAACAAAGCTAGTGGAAGTGATGGAATTCCAGTTGAGCTATTTCAAATCCTTAGAGGAAACCTTCAGTTTGCAAATCCAAGATGATGCTGTGAAAGTAGTGCACTCAATATGCCAGCAAATTTGGAAAACTTAGCAGTGGCCATAGGACTAGAAAACATCAGTTTTCATTCCAATCCCAAAGAAAGACAATGCCAAAGAATTCTCAAATGAAGTGAAAGTCACTTAGTCATGTCCAATTCTTTGCAACCCCATGGACTATACAGTCGATGGAATTCTTCAGGCCAGTATACTGGAGTCAGTAGCCTTTCCCTTCTCCAGGTGATCTTCCCAACCCAGAGATCGAACCAAGATCTCCCACACTGCAGGTGGATTCTTTACCAGATGAGCTATGAGGGAAGCTAAAGAATGTTCAAACTACCGCACAGTTGCACTCATCTCACATGCTAACAAAGTAATGCTCAAAATTCTCCAAGCCAGGCTTCAACAGTATGTGAAGTGAGAACTTCCAGATGTTCAAGCTGGATTTAAAAAATTCCGAGTAACCAGAGATCAAATTTCCAACATCCAGTGCAAAAGCAAAAGAGTTACAGAAAAACATCTACTTCTACTTTATTGACTACACCAAAGCCTTTGACTGTGTGGATCACAACAAACTGTGGAAAATTCTTCAAGAGATGGGAATACCAGACCACCTTATCTGCCTCTGGAGAAAACTATATACAGGTCAAGAAAAAACAGAACTAGACATGAACCAACAGACTGGTTCCAAATCAGGAAGGCTGTATATTATCACTCTGCTTATTTAACTTCTGTGCAGAGTATATCATGTGAAATCCTGGGCTGGCTGAAGAACAAGTTTGAATCAAGATTGCCAGGTGAAATATTAATAACCTCAGATATGCAGATGACACCACCTTTATGGTAGAAAGCAGAGAACTTAAGAGCCTCTTGAGGATAGTGAAAGAGGATAGTGAAAAAGTTCTTGGCTTAAAACTCAACATTCAGAAAATTGAGATCATGGCATCCAGTCCCATCACTTCTAGGCAAATAGATGGGGAAACAATGGCAACAGTGAGAGATTTTGGCCTCCAAAATCACTGCAAATGGTGACTACAGGCATGAAATAGAAAGATGCTTGCTCCTTGGAAGAAAAGCTATGACTAACCTAGACAGCATATTAAAAAGCAGAGATATTACTTTGCCAACAAAGTCCATCTAGTCAAAGCTAGGTTTTTTTTCTAATAGTCATGTATGGATGTGAGAATTGGACTATAAAGAAAGCTGAGAGCCAAAGAATTGATACTTTTGAATTGTGGTGTTGGAGAAGACTCCTGAGAGTCCCTTGGACTACAAGGTGATTCAACTAATCCATCCTAAAGAAAATCCTGAATATTCATTGGAAAGGATTGATGTTGAAGCCAAAACTCCAATACTTTGGCCATTTGAAGCCAAGAACTGGCTCATTCGAAAAACACCTTGATGCTGGAAAAGATTCAAGGCAGGAAGAGAAGGGGGCAAGAGAGGATAAGATGGTTGGATGGCATCACCAACTTGATGGACATGAGTTGAGTAAGTTGAGTAAGCTCCAGGAGCCAGTGATGGACAGGGAAGCCTGGCATGCTGCTGTCCATGGAGTTGCAGAGAGTCAGACACAACTGAGTGGCTGAACAAAGCTGAAATAAAATATCACTTGTGCATAGCTCAGGAACTAAGTATAAAGCAGTTCTTTAGAAGACTAATGTAATTACCTGGGCTGGACTCCAAAATTCTCCTCAGGTTATTCCAAAGGGCCTTCAGTGATAACTGGTGCTTCCGTTTTCCTTCCCGTAATTCCAAGGTGTCTTATAATAACTAGTTAAGGCAGTGAGGCGCATCTCTTAAAGCTTTCTCCAGCTTTCCCCAAGTATTTCCCTTAACTTTCCACGCTCCTATCAAGGGTAGCCATCAGCCCTCCCATGCAACAGATGACAACTGCCTTATTTTTCCACAGGGTTTACTTCACCTCTTTGAATTCCTCTGTGCCTGTGGAATTTCACCATTAAACTGAGGAGACAGAGAGAGATAGAGAGCGCTTTGTAACCAATACATTTCAAATTCATTTTCAACATGAATCTTCTTGATCATCCCTCATATTTCAGTTGCTTGTCTCGTATAAACACACTCCACTAAGTGTGCATCCCTTATTAACAACAAATTCTATACCTTAGCTGATTTTCAGTGTTTATTGTCAGACATAATTTCCCAATATCTTCTTAAATTTCACAATTATTTTCCAGTTCTAAAATGCTCAGACAACTTGGGCCTTCTTGACATAATAAAAATATTTCTACTTACTTAAAGCCTTCAATTTTCTTGTAGTCAGTGGACAGTACAAGAATAATAAAACTCAAATGCCTGTTTTATCATATTAATCCACTAATAATAATTTTAAGTGTACCTTACTGTATGTTTAAAACCCATACCAAAAAAACAGAAGAATAAAATTCTGAAGTGAAAAAATAATTTTAGTAAAATAAATGATACTCATTAATGACATAGCCATAAATGAAAAATATGTTATATGAAAAACTCTTAGAAAATACAATTTACAAGTTCAATAAAAAAATAGTTGAACATGAAGAACATTGTATATTTTAAATAAATAATTCAGTAGCTTAAAAAAAAAATACAAACACTCAACATGATTTTTTTCGATGATTTCTCAATTTGAGAGAACAAATAATCTCAATCTTACGTAAACAATTTCAGATAAGAGGGTAAAAAATGATCAGGTTCTTCATCTTTCATTGCCTTGATCCCATACTCTGGAAAGAACAATATTAAAGGTTTATCCTCACTCACAACATAAAGAGCAACCCTCTTCCCTTCGTCAAGAAATGAGGCAAAATGAATTGCATAACAAAAACATAATGAACATGATACATCATGATCTACCTACTGAACGTATTATGATAATCACAAAATAACAAAAATCACATGAGTACCTTAATAGATGCAGAAAACATCCTTGATAATATGCAACAGGTGTTAAAGATTTAAACAAATGCAAAAACTCTTATAAAAATAGTAAGAAAGATATTTGTTAACATCATATTAAAGGGGAGACAAGACTAGATAGCAAATACCACAATTAATGTTAAACAGAAAACTTTTTCTTTGAGAGAAGAAATAAGCAAATAATGGTTGCTATCACCATTCCTATTTAGCATTGGTACTAAAAATAGTTCTAGTCAGCATGTAAGCCAACATAACCATGTGAAGAGAATAAGGAATAATAAAAATCTCATTATTCAAGGAGAGCATCATTTTGTATATATATATATATATATATTTAAATGAAAAAAATTTACAAAAGAATTAGTAAAATCTTTCTGTCAGATACTCAATTAATATTTTGCAGAACCAATAGATATTTTGGTGGCCTATAATTAACAGTTAGAAAACAAATTTTTAAAATACAATACTATTTATATTGGTATGAAATATATGTCTTAGATGGACATATGGTATATGGCCAAGGTGGTATTGCAGATGAGTGGGAAAAGATGGAATTCTCAACACATGTTACTGAAACAACTAGCCATCCATCTGAGAATACAGCTTAAAAGAATGTTTAAGAAGGAAGGGAGGGAGGAAGAAAGGAAGCAAAACTGGAAAGGGAAAGTAAAAGAAAAGAAAAGAAAGAGAAAAAATATAACCTCAATACAATTGGTTCCAAATATTGCATAAAATACAAAAAGCAGTACCAAGTGGATTAAATCTGAATTGTGAAAGGCAAATCATAAAGGTTTTTGTTAATTCTCCAAGTTTCTTCATACCTCACTGTGTTGTATTTTTGCCAACTTCCAACTGCCAGTTGGAAAGACCTTTTCACAACTGTGTAAGGGAGTCTTTCTTGCACTTGTGACCAACTGAAAATGCTTGAAAGTTGACAACCCCCAGAATTAAACTGTACCCAAGAATTCTCAGGGGTTGGTACATAAATACTCAGGCTTTCTCTTTCCTTGGGTATAATAATTCAAGGGTGTGTATTTTGCACCATATCCTGTTAGGATTAAGCTACTGTTCACCATGAAGCTGGCTTAATAACATGCAGGTTATTGGCAGCTTTCTCTTTCTGTCTCCTTTCTCTAGTTTCCAACTGACTTACCTTGTTTTGTTGCTTAGTCACTAAGTCCTATTTAATTCTTTTGTGACTCCATAGTCTGTAGCCCACCAGGCTCCTCTGTCCTTGGGATTTCCCAGGCAAGAATACTGGAGTGGGTTGCCATTTCCTTCTCCCACCCAGGGATCGAACCTCAGTCTCCTGTATTTCAGGCTAATTCTTTACTGCTGAGTCACCAGGGAAGCTCAGTGTACTCTGTACCTCCCAAGTAAACTGCTTGTACTCAAATTCTCCCCATAAGATCTCCTGGGAAAACCAGAATACCAGTGTCAGAAAAGTGCCTAAGAAGCAGATATCAGGATGAGTTTCTGGAACTGGATAATTCCCCAGCAGGTGGCAAGCAAGATGTAATTTCTTTAGATAAGTGACATGGTGGATTACTCCTTAAATGAAGTGGCATCATAAAGACTATGACTTTACCACATGTGGCAAATTGTAAAGACAAGTGGAGGACACCAATCGGTTTATGCAGTCTCTCTAGACTTTGAGAGATATGATGGTGATGATAATTACAAGAACTATGAAATTGCATAGTAAAGTGCCCTCATTGTGTTCAGGAAAGAAAATGGCACACTTAAATCAGCTGACCACCAACTCAGAGCATGATGTGAAAATCAGTATTCCTCTGTAACAATGTATTAAGGGACTCTGTTCTTCTGCAATTGGATGTAAGGAGCTAACTGTGAAAATAATTAAACTGGAGACTTTTTTTACTGCTTCAGCAAGTTTTCTGTGGCAGAATCAGGGTCCTGACAAGGAGGTATATTGACACCTGGCTGTAGGACACCTTAGTGAATAGGATAAAAAATCTGGAGCATCCACTGTTCCCTGGAGCCTTTGAATATTCCTATTTCACTTTGCTATCTCCATGAAAGAAGCTAATAGCTTCCTTTGCTTAAAAAATCTTTCAGAGGTTATTTCATGTGAATTCCATTCAAAATAATACTTGAAAGTCTTTAGGATTTGTTTCCACTTTTTCCCTTTATTGACTTTAAACTGATAAGATTTCAACCTGACCAAACCAGACAAGTATTATTTGTGTTTTATAAGGAAAAGAATTGATGTTTAGAAGAGCTGTCAGATCTGAAAAATTTGTATCAATGCTTTAGTGAGTTTGCCTAGCAATCGATTTCAAGAGTGGTAGTTGGAAAGGAGGTGTTGCAAAATATAAGACTTAGTAAAAGTTTAGTGATTTGAAAACATTCTCTGGTTTCTTGCGGTTTAATATCCTTGTGAGGAAAACTGCTGTCAGTCTTACCATGATTCTGTGATATCTCACTGAAGCTAGAATATACAATGGCTCATAGCAAACGAGATGTCTTTGCTCCCAAGAAGACTCAGTGAACTTAAAGATATAGGTGTACTAAAACAGACTGTTTTTTTTTTTTTTTTTTTGCACTTCTCTGGTAACTTAATGGTAAAAAATCCATCTGCCAATGTAGGAGACATGATTTTGGTCTCTGAGCCAGGGAGATGCCCTGGAGGAGAAAATGGCAGTTCACTGCAATATTCTTGCCTGGGAAATCCCAAGGACAGAGGAGCCTGGCAGGAGACTATGGGGCTGTAAAAGAGTCAAACATGACTTAGCATCTAAACAACAACAAGAACAAAATAGATTTTTAAATTAAGACCAGAGAATCTATTGACTGACTACATGCCCAAGACAATAAATCAGCATTATACATTAATAACCTTACCCCTGGGTTAAGTTAATTTTCTTAGTCTCTCACAGAACACAGTCACAGGGAGCTTGACTGGACATTCTCAAGAACATCAAATGGGGACTTTAAATTAAAATCAGCATGTTACTTATACCCTGGTAAGAGGGAAGTCCACTTTTTCTAATTGTTCTAGTAAGATTTATGAGTGTCACATAGTGGAAAATAAGTCTGAAAAAAGTTTGGTAGCTTCCCACAATGGGGATAATTTAGATGCTGTCTCTTATACACATCTAGGGAGGGAGGAAGAAAGGAAGCAAANAAGAGGGAAGTCCACTTTTTCTAATTGTTCTAGTAAGATTTATGAGTGTCACATAGTGGAAAATAAGTCTGAAAAAAGTTTGGTAGCTTCCCACAATGGGGATAATTTAGATGTCCAGTGATCTAGGATATTCTAGAACAAATCTTCCAAGTAAAATAACAAGTTAATAGTACTGTGCATCTTCTATTAGTAAGGAGTGGTGGCGATCATTTTGTTGCTAAGTTTTGTCTCACTCTTGCAATCATATGGACTATAGCCCACCAGGCTTCTCTGTCCATATATTTCTCCAGGCAAGAATACTGGAGTGGGTTCCTATTTTCTTATCCAGGGTATCTTCTTGACTCAGGGACTGAACCCAAGTCTACAGTATTGCAGTTGGATTCTTTACCAATTGAGCCACCAGGGAAACCCACAAGTAAGGAGGGACAATGGGTCTCTTGGATTTTAGATAAAATATGTAACACATTTGGGGATATCATTTCAACTAAGTTCTTAATTTTGAGTGGGCCTCAAAGCAAAATAGAGCTATGTGGCAGGTTCAGGCTGTTGTGAAGTTGGCCGAATCCATTGAAACTGGGTTATTTCACTTGCTGAAGGTATTCACTATTGATAAAAATAAAATATAGAAACTCAGAAAAGCCATCCTACCAGAATCTTAGTGAATATCCTTGGAGTTCTGGAACATGACCATGTTATCTTAAAAAAAAAAAACAAAACTTAGTGGAGTATAGTTGCTTTATAATGTTGTATTAGTTCCTCCTGTACAGCAAGATGAAACAGCCATAGGCACACATATATGCCCTTCCTTTTGGAATACCTTCCCCTTCAAATCACTACAATGCATTAAGTTGAGTTCCCTGTGCTATAGAGTATGTTCTCATTAGTTATCCATTTTATACATAGTATACATAATATATATGTGCCATCCCAATCTCCTAATTCCTCCTACCCACCACTTCCTCCTTGACATCCATATATTTGTTTTCTACATTTATGTCTCTATTTCTGCTTTGAAAATAAGGCTATACCATCTTTTGAAGAAAATTATCCACTGTGCATAAAGTGGGCATTCAGTTCAGTTCAGTTCATGAAGACCAAGTAACATACAATATAATATTTAGTAATTTTGAGACTGGATGTGCTCATCAAATAGCTGGTTATCATCAGACCAACTGAGTTATAAGATCAATTGAAAGCAGAAACCCAGTGCATAATGTGATGGCAACTTTGAGGCTGAGTCTGATCAGTCCAGGAACTGCAATTGTATCACAAACACATGGCCCAAATCTTCATGTTACTTGCCTCTAATGCACTGTCACCCTTCATTGAGAATCTCCATAGCTAGCTGGCTATGGAGAAAAAGGAATCATACTTGACATGGTTCATGGAGAATAGTTTCATGTCTTTGTGTGATGCAAAAATAGACTGTAGATATCTCTTCCCTTCCACTCAGGGTGACAATGAAAGAGTGGTGAGGGAGAATCCTTTCTGTGAGCAAAACTTCAAGCACTACATCTGGTAATTGATTTCAGTTGGTGGGAGATTTGGCCTGAGATGAGGTTATGTGTGCTAAGCTGCTTCAGTCCTGTCTGACTCTGTGGCCTATGGACTGTAGCCTGCCAGTTTCCCCTGTCCATGGGATTCTCCAGGCAAGAGTATTTGCCATGCCCACCTGGCAGAGGTGAAGATATACATTGATTTTG
>SJYV01031144.1:14883-32636 GCA_006410875.1 Neotragus pygmaeus | reverse complement strand
TTTATCCCTTTATGTCTGTTGATGGGAAAAGCTGCTGCAGCCAGCAGGGCTGAAACCATGGCATGGTTTGTGCTGATTTCTCTGCCATCCACCAGACTGACCAGAATGTGCAAACTCAAATTTTGGAGGGGAGGGTCCCTGCTGCCTGCGAAAGTACCAGCCATCCACTCCAGAACACAGACCACTGTCCCACAGTCATGGCAGGGCTGAGGGAAAGAGGAGGGTAGGTGGTTTGTACATGTTCTTAAATCCAAGCTCATTGGCTTCTCCCTTCATCAGGCATTCCCCTGGTTGTTACAAGTATCCAGAGTTCTGAGATTTTGTTTTTCTTATTTATCAGTTATTTCAAAGAAAGGACCCACCCCTAGTGCTTCCTGGTCTCTGTTTGCTTGATGTCTATATCTGTTGATTTTGCTAGATTGATTCCAGGTCTGTTTTGTAGTGTTGATGATGGAATGTGTTTCTTCTGAGGGAATTCCAGACAACCTAAGTTATGAATATGCTCCCAGAGAGGTTTTCTCTGTGTGTTTCTGCCAGATCCTCTAGGGATAGCATTGGCAAGGTATTAGTTTTTATGTTAATTTCTTAGTTTAGGAATTCTTGCATCATAGAGATACTGTAAATTTTATGTCTACATCTGAGTATAATGTGTACTCAGGGCTTTAATTTTTCAGCTTTCATGGGCTTTTTTGGTTGTTGTTGTTTGTTTTTTAGATTTTTTTACCCCTGCTCAGAGCTCTAGACAGAGGGAAGCTTTGTCTCTAGGTTGGTGGACTATTTTTCTAGTTTCCTTTTCCTGCAGCTGCCAAACTCTTTTGAGGGTCATAGCTTTATACAGGGATTTCAATTCCAACTCCCTGTCCTTCCAGCATCCTGTACTCTTGCCTGGCAAATCCCATGGACGGAGGAGCCTGGTAGGCTGCAGTCCATGGGGTCGCTAGGAGTCAGACACGACTGAGCAACTTCACTTTCACTCTTCACTTTCATGCATTGGAGAAGGAAATGGCAACCCACTCCAGTGTGCTTGCCTGGAGAATCCCTGGGACAGGGGAGCCTGGTGGGCTGCCGTCTCTGGGGTCATACAGAGTCGGACACTACTGAAGTGACTTAGCAGCAGCAGTTCAGAGCTCTAGACAGAGGGAAGCTTTGTCTCTAGGTTGGTGCACTATTTTTCTAGTTTCCTTTTCCTGCAGCTGCTAGACTCTTTTGAAGGTCATAGCTTTATACAGGGATTTCAATTCCAACTCCCTGTCCTTCCAGCATCCTGTACTCTTGCCTGGCAAATCCCATGGACGGAGGAGCCTGGTAGGCTGCAGTCCATGGGGTCGCTAGGAGTCAGACACGACTGAGCAACTTCACTTTCACTCTTCACTTTCATGCATTGGAGAAGGAAATGGCAACCCACTCCAGTGTGCTTGCCTGGAGAATCCCTGGGACAGGGGAGCCTGGTGGGCTGCCGTCTCTGGGGTCATACAGAGTCGGACACTACTGAAGTGACTTAGCAGCAGCAGTTCAGAGCTCTAGACAGAGGGAAGCTTTGTCTCTAGGTTGGTGCACTATTTTTCTAGTTTCCTTTTCCTGCAGCTGCTAGACTCTTTTGAAGGTCATAGCTTTATACAGGGATTTCAATTCCAACTCCCTGTCCTTCCAGCATCCTGGGTTTTAGGAAAAGTCAAGCTCTAGCCGTCAGATCCTATTTCTGGATCCCTAAATCATCTCTTACCTGGTTGTGGTATCAGGTTATGTTCTTTCCGTTCTACTTTTAATTCCCTCTTCCTCTCTGGCACCTATGGACATAGCTTCCTTTCTCGTGTACTAGGCAAGAGATTTTAAAATGTGTGTGTGTCTGTTTATTATATTCTGTCCAACCTTTCTGGATGTTTACAGTGGGAGGGTAAATTTTATTGCAAACTTACTTATAGGATAAGTTCTATTACAAAATATGGAGTCAGCTCATAAAAGGGGGAGTTTATTTCTACTGAAGATTTCTAGGCCAAGATAGTGATGAGGAAGAATTCATTCAGAGGTGCCAGGTGTGGTGGTTGTGGTATCTGTCACCACAACTTGGGCTAGTCTAGAGCTACAGTGAGGGGGAAATGACTCAGAGTCTTTTTTATTTGGAATAGAAGTGGAAGTGAAACAAACAGAAATAACCTATCACCCACTCTGGCATTAGAGACAGTTTTTCAAAGAGCAAGACTTTAACAACTCAGGAAGTGTTAAATTGCAGAAAACAAACCAAAAAAAAGGGCAACAAAAAAAATAAATTGCAGGAGAAAGTCATGAATGTGTATCTGAAAGAAACTGATCTGTGGTCTTAGGTTTACCTGAAGTTAGGAACCCTCCTAAAATCTTACATGTACAAGAGCATGGGTTTGTTGTCTCATTTTCTTACTGAACAGAATCAGCATAACTTGGTCACTCTGGCAGCCACAAAGATGGGATGGAGGGACAGTTTGTGTGGTAAGGACCAGAAATGACAAGTGGTTATCTTTTATTTTTTCCAAACCTTAAGCTTTTTATTTTGTATTGGGGTATAGCCATTTAATGGAAGCCGTTGACTTCCCTAGCGGCTCAGACAGTAAAAACGTCTGCCTATAATGCGGGAGACCTGGGTTGGATCCCTGGGTCAGGAAGATCCACTGGAGAAGGAAATGGCAACCCGCTCCAGTACTCCTGCCTGGAAAATCCCATGGACGGAGAAGCCTGGTAGGCTAGAATCCATGGGGTTGCAAAGAGTCAGACATGACTGAGCGACTTCACTTTCTCTCTATAGCTGTTTAACTCCTGTTTCAAGATTTGACCTGTGGTGGGCTCTGGGCCTAATGTTGGCTTATATGTCAGAGATTAATGTTTATCTGTGGACTTGCCAAACATTCTTTTTATGAAGGAAAGTTACAGTATTAATTTTTGAAGAGATCCTTTTTTTTAGTCTCCAGTTTTGATTTATATTTTTGATCTGCATCTGCAAATGAATTTCTGACTAAGTTTCAACTCATGAATTTCTTTCCTATACCAGTCAGTATGGTTAAAAAATTTTTTTAGATATTCTAAATAACTCCCTATCACAGATAGTATAGGTATCTGGATTTATGTACTAAAATTAGGATTGGAGTAGATTTCTTAAAATCATGGTCATACATTTTTCTTGTTTTTCCCCTGTGATCAACCTCAAGTCTTTAGAATTAAACACATTTAACTCAGGGAATTTGTCCTACTTGGACACACTTAACTGTAATGCAGCATGCTTTGGGAATGTTATAGTATGACTACCTTAATAACATAAGTTAGTAGACTCCTGCTAGAGTGTGTTTTCAAATGAGAACATAATTGTAGCGTAGAATGAATGAAGTGGTGATTCCTGTCATTCATAATACACATACAAGTTTTGCATTTCTCAGTGCAATCAATGATTTATACTCAGATTTGATATTATTCTAAAAAAGTTTTTTCAAGTAAAGATGTAACTGTAAAATGTCAGTACTAGAATAAAGTCCCATAAGTTTGTTTTGAGGTGGAATGTGGTCAGGGTAGTTCTCAGGTTGTGCTAGAGCAGCACTTTGTTACATGGAAGACAGGTTTTATAAGCAGCCTTTGAATCCAGCTAGTCAAGTTTTAACAGAAAAGGCAATGACAACCCACTCCAGTACTCTTGCCTGGAAAATCCCATGGATGGAGGAGCCTAGTAGGCTGCAGTCCATGGGGTCCCTAAGAGTCGGGCACGACTGAGCGACTTCACTTTCACTTTTCACTTTCATGCATTGGAGAAGGCAATGGCAACCCACTCCAGTCTTCTTGCCTGGAGAATCCCAGGGATGGGGGAGCCTGGTGGGCTGCCGTCTCTGGAGTTGCACAGAGTCAGACATGACTGAAGCGACTTAGCAGTAGCAGCAGCGGTGTCAGATGAACAGTGAAGGGACTCAGCCATACTGGTTATCTCTTGGCTAGGTTCAAGGATGAAAGTGTAAGAAATAAAGCTAAGCAGTTGGTATTGATGATGTATCCATGGTAAGAGGAGATAAGTTGAGCTTTTGATTGTTGTTTGTGTTGAATCTTGTTCCAGCTTAGAACAGAAGTCAGTCCCCATGTCCCAGTGAGGGTCTCTTACCCATCTCAAGGATATATAGTAATTTCAGAGAAATTTCTTTCTGCTCCTGAGATTCAAACATAACTTTGCACTGCTTTTAGAGCTCATGGTTTTCTGAGAAATTATGTTATTTTTTATCTTTGTGTCTCTAGGACTTAGTATATTACCTGGCTTATAGTAGGTGTGCAGAAAATATTTGTAAAAATGAAGAGAATAGTTTTCCATTTTCAGGGCCATTTTCAACTTTTACATAGAGTATCATAAAAGCAATAGTCAGTGATACAAATTTCTTTCCTTTTTAGCTCAGACCATGACCGACTTCATACCTTGGTAACCGAAAACTGTTTTCCGGTAGGTTCTCATCTTCCTTAGAATTATGGGATGCCTGAGTAGACAGATTCTAGATAGCACCTCAGTTTTCTTAAGGATAAGTTTTGAGAGTACAGGAAGTTTAAGGCAAAAGGCCAAAGTTCATTATGTTTGGCTGCATGGTAATGACTTGATATGGAATCTGGTAAAGGCCATGCAGTTGAAGATAGAGGAGGTCCCTGAGCAAGCAGTACTAAGACTGCAGATCCTGAGGTGAGGGGATGGTCACATTAGGCCAGCTTTGCACATGCCTGTGCTACAATAAGGGACTTAACTAGTGTGCATGAGGCTTATACTGTGTGGTAACAAGGGTGCTAGGTACTCTGGGAGACTCCTGACTACGAGGACTTTGGTTTAGTTAGAAATTGAAGAGTAAGAATTTCAGTTGCTCTCAGTTCTGCCTCTTCTCCTCAGGCACAAGTATAGCTATCCTAGTCTAAGCAGGTTATTAACCTTTATAAAAGTCTATATAATTCCTATAAAAACTGCAGAAAGGTAAGAGGAAAAAAACGTGCAGCCAACAGAAATGCATGCAATAGTGAGCAGATTAGAAAGTGTGTGAGAGGGATAACATATTAGGTAAGCTGGCAGTGTGGAATGAGGTCTTCATTGATTTGGAGAAGGGTCCTCCACATGGTAATTAGCTCTTGAGTCATGATTTAGAAACGAAAAGACAGTTGTTGTAAGGTGAGCTGGAGCAGTAGCTTAAGCACAATTTTGAAAAGTGAGACAGAAAATAAGCGCCAGAGCGCATTTGATGGGAAACGTTGCATGTTGACTGTGGCATTGCAAGAAGAGGAAGCATGGAAATGAGCACCCACTTCCCTAAGGGGGCAGGGGGGTGCGGGCAGGAATCCAGTTGAGCTCTTCTCTGCCCTCAGGACATGGTCTGGGACATCAAGTATAAGACTGTCCGCTGGAGCTTTGTGGAATCTTTAGAGCCACCCCAGGTGGTGCAAGTTCGCTGTTCGAGTCTGATGACCCAGAGCAACGCATATGGCCAGGTCACCGTCCGCCTGCACACACGGCAGGTAGAGGCACCACTGTGCTTTCCTCCCAGCTTTTCTTCACTCTCAGGTTGAGCACCCACCTCTGAGTCCCGGGTATAGCTACCCAGGACTTTGAGTTCTAAGGAAAGGCTCACCATGGTCTTTCTTGCCTTGTCACTGTACCTTTCCCACTGCTATATGTTAGCTGCGAACACAGGTGTGGGGATATTATTCCCTCCCCTTCCTGGGATCCCTCTTACCTCCTTCCACTCCCTCCACCCTGACCGCACTCCCCACCCAGTCAAAAACCCTCTAAGAGTCAAGTGTCAGTGGTTGATCGGTTAGTCTGGATTCAGAATTAAACAACTCTGAGGACTAACCAACTTGTGCTTTCATCTTTGCAGACTCTGGCCATCTATGACCGGTTTGGCCGGTTGATGTATGGACAGGAAGATGTGCCCAGGGATGTCCTGGAGTATGTTGTCTTTGAAAAGCACCTGGCGAATCCCTATGGCAGCTGGAGAATGCATGGCAAGATCATTCCCCCATGGGCACCCCCTAAGCAGCCCATCCTTAAGGTAAAGCAGCTGGCATGGTTTAAGGTGTGCTAAGTTGTTTGAGTCTTAGGTCCAGCTCTTTGTGACCCCATGTACTGTAGCCCACCAGGATCCTCTGTCCATGGGATTATCCTGGAAAGAATACTGTAGTGGGTTGCCATGTCCTCCTCCAGGGGATTTTCCCCACCCAGGAATTGAACCCCTCGCATCTTACGTCTCCTGTATTGGCAGACAGGTTCCTTGCCACTAGGGCCACCGAGTTTAAGACATGGCATCCTCAGCCACTCCTGTTGGGCACCTCCTAGTGGAGAGGGAGGGTGATGCAGCCCCAGGAAGAGGACTGCTTTGGGGATGGGCCTGGAGGCAGGCGTGAATCTCTTGGGTAAACCATGAACTTGGATAGTAGATAACTCAGCTTCCTGCTCTTTCAGACGGTGATGATCCCTGGCCCCCAGCTGAAACCTGGGGAAGAGTATGAAGAGCTGCAAAGAGAGGCCCCTAAGCCTCAGCTAGCGTGACGGCAAGAGTGACTCCTGGGGTGAAGCATGGGTGATGAAGCAACTGGAAGCTGTGAAGTCTGGGTGTCCGGAAGCTGTGAAGTCACCTGTCTTTCTTCACGCTGTAGACAGAACTGCCTTTGTTCTCTCTTACCCTGCTTGGGTCTTTTAAGCAGTCTTATCCTCAATAACAACTGCTGCTGGTTGGACCCTGGTGGGTTGGTTCTATGCACAGCAATGGCTCCACTTCTTTTTTTCCATCTTATATCTAGTTTCTAACTCCAAATGAAAGATGGTATGTTTCAGAGAACATGATACCGGCTTCCCATAGCAAGAACTGTCAGGAACAAACTGGCAGGACTTTCTAATTACAGAATAGGGATCAGAGTTGGAAATAAAACACTATCAAGTATTAGACAAATTGTGGTGGCCTCTCTACATTTCTCCTATTTCAGCCTTCAGATGGTAGAAGTGGAAGTTAACTGTGACTAATGTGACTTACTGGAAATCCAGACTTGAGAAAAATAATTAGTGTTTATAAAAGTGATGTCATTTAAGAGGGTCTCTTCTCATACACTGATTCACTAAATCAGTATCTGTATTTCACAAATGAATGTAAATCCAAAGAAATCATTTAGTCCTCAGCTTTTGGATTTTGTTCTTATCGACTGTATCCTGATGTAATCCCAGGAGGCGTTGGTGGAGGCAGGGGCCATGGGAGTGTGGATACATTTGGGAAATTCATCAGTAAGACTTGGTTCCCTGATTCTAGCACCTTTTGGAGATGGTGACTATTTTTGCAGCTCAAATTTGTAGGCAGAGATTCCAGGATATGAACCTGTGGAGAGTGAAACAGCCCAGTACCTACTAGTGCCTTTGCTCCAGCTGGAGGAGGATGTAGGGCTTCACGTGCTCATGTCCTGGGCCATCTGAGGTGTGACAGGGAAGTCACTGGATATTGGTTTTTAATGTTCAGTTCAGTTGTTCAGTTGTGTCTGATTCTTTGCAACCCCATGGACTGGACACACCAGGCCTCCCTATCCATCACCAACTCCCGGAGTTTACCCAAACTCATGCCCATTGAGTCAGTGATGCCATCCAACCATCTCATCCTCTGTCATCCCTTTCTCCTCCTGCCCTCAGTCTTTCCCAGTATCAGGGGCTTTTCCAGTGAGTCAGCTCTTCGCATCAAGTGGCCAAAGTATTGGAGTTTTCAGCTTCAGCATCAGTCCTTCCAATGAATATTCAGGACTAATTTCCTTTAGGATGGACTGGTTGGATCTCCTTGCAGTCCAAGGGACTCTCAAGAGTCTTCTCCAACACCACAGTTCAAAAGCATCAATTCTGGGGTGCTTAGGTTTCTTTATAGTCCAGCTCTCACATCCATACATGACTACTGGAAAAACCATAGCCTTGACTAGGCGGACCTTTGTTGGCAAAGTAATGTCTTTGCTTTTTAATATGCTGTCTAGGTTGGCCATAAGTTTCCTTCCAAGGAGTAAGCTTTTAATGTTAAATAAACTTATATGTAGGTTATAAAATGTTTTTTGGATGCTCTGTTAACACTTCCTAGAATTTCATAGTATAAAAATCTATTTTAAAGAATTCTGTGTTACTGTAGCTAAAGTGTTCCTTTTATAACATTGGAAATCTCAAGCAGAGATAAAAAGGTTATTATGATATTGTCTCTTCATTATTAACTCAGCCTTGGCCTTCCCTGAAGTTAATCAGAATCCCTTCCTATGGTGAAAGTAAAAGCATTATTTCTTGTTGCTTGCAATATTTGCTAATCTGGCAGAATGAGGTATTAGAAAATTCTTATCTCTTAAGATAGACACTCTGCAATTTACATCAGACTTTGGTGTGATAACAGTAATTTGTCCTTACAGTAGTTCAAATCAGGAGAAAAAACTTGAAAATCCTCTGGTTTTCTGGTTTTCAAGAAAATACTTGAAACCCTTTGTTCTATGAAATACCTTCAGTAACTGCTACTGTTGACAAAATAAGTTTAAGGTACACAACTGTCAAGGCTAAGGTTTTTCCAGTAGTCATGTATGGATGTAAGAGTTGGACCATAAAGAAGTCTGAGCACTGAAGAACTGATGCTTTTGAACTGTGGTGCTGGAAAAGACTCTTAGAGTCCCTTGGACAGTAAGGAGATCAAATCAGTCAATCTAAAGGAAATCAACCCTGAATATTCATTGGAAGGACTGATACTGAAGCTAAAGCTCCAATACTTTGGCCACTTGTTGTGAAAAGCCGACTTATATGAAAAGACCCTGATGCTTGGAAAGACTGAGGACAGGAGGAGAAGGGGGCGATGGAGGATGCCATGGTCAGGTGGCATCATTGACTCAATGGTCATGAGTTTGAGAAAACTCCAGAAGATGGTGAAGGACAGGGAAACCTGGCGTGCTGCAGTCCATGGGGTCACAAAGAACTGGACACAACTGAGTGAAGAACAACACAACTGTGGATGTCCCAGACTTGGAACGTTAATGTCTAGGTAAGAATCATCTTTAAAGATCAGCTTATAATTTATTTTATAACTTGGTTCAGTTTTTCCTTCATTCCAAACCCCTCAGAAACTAAGAGAACTTTAGTTTTGAAAACTGAAAAGCAGGCAGAACTGAAAAAGACAAAGATTATATCCAGCACTCTTTTCATAGATGAGAAAATTGCAGTCCAGAAGGATTTGCTTTACAGTTTCTGTTCTCAGTATATTTAACATGAATCATCCCTCCCCTCCTCCAAAATTAGGAACATATTTGGAAAAAAGATGCCATAGTAATGAATGAACATGTTTACATTTATATTCTTTTTTTTGTTTGTTTTGGCTGCCCACCACTGCATGAGGGCACTTTCCCGACTAGGGATCAAACCCATGCCCTTTGCAGTTGACGCATGGATTCTTAGCCACTGGACCACAAGGGAAGTCCTACATTTATGTTTTTAAAGCTCCTAAATGTGGATGCAAATGATCTAGGAAAATATTTTGTATAAATGGATTTTTATTTTCTTTTTATTTGCTAGAAATCCAGAGAGACGTTGTGGGGTGGGAGGTGGGAGGGGGATTCAGGATTGGGAGCTCGTGTACACCTGTGGTGGATTCATGTCGATGTATGGCAAAGCCAATCGAGTATTGTAAAGTAAAATAAAGTAAAAAAAATAAAAAATAAAAATAAAAAAAACCCAGAAAATGTTAAGTCCTTTATGTTAAAAAATTTTGAAATCGCACAATGGGAAAAGGCAGTTGCTTGCATCAATTAAACAAGAACTCATAACTAATTAATTGCAACTGGACTTTTATTGTACAGTTAGGAAAAGTGTTTTCACAAAAATATTTGGAAAAAATATACCATTTCTTAGGTAAGTTTTACAGTGAATAGAATTTGCTAACAAATGTCATTTCAAGATGTAGGGAGTACGTCTGAGCTCGTGCCCACTGCTCCAGGGAAGACATGTCCAGTTTGGTCACAAAGATACAGGATGAGGGCATTATGATTAAGCAAGCCATTTATTTGTTAGAACTTTGTTTTTAAATTACTGCCCCTTGATATTATAATTTGTCTCTTAACTTCTGATTTCTAAAACTATATAATTACAAAAGTATAGTTCCCCTATCTCATAAAATGCCAACGATACCAAGTGGGCTATACGTGTGTCATGCTACTTGATTCATTCAGCATGTCTCTCTTTAATACTAATAAGGCAGTCTGACACAAACGATTCCTTTGGGACTAAGGTCACGTTTATCCCCTTCAAAATTGTGCTTTAAGTGCTAATAACCATAGGTAGTTTGCAAAGAACTGATAAGGCAACGAAGTGGAGCGGTCTCAGATCAAAGGCCTGTGCATGAAAGGTGGTGCCTAGCACTGAAGAGGGGCTGCACGGGGAAGGGAGTGGTGATGGCGCGTCTGGAGGGGTGTGGGCCTCTTCTCTGCTCATCTGCTGCTTCCACAGCTGCCCCTGCAGGCACTCCGTCATCTGCTGGCACTCATCTCCCCCTCCACTGGGTGTTCTTGAGGTAAAAGATTGAATGATTTCGCGCGTGTCATGTGGTAACCATTGGAGTGGTGGGGGGTCTTGCCCTCAAATAGCAATAGTGGAAGCTTGTATTCAGAGCCTCACGGGAGTGTTGTTTCTTGGTCCCTCTTTCCCCCACTTTCCTTTCCTTTATAGTTTGGTCACTATTCTTATTTATTCACGTTTGTGATGTAAGTTGGAACAAATGTTTTCAATTCCAGTAGCTAATAATTCTTTCAGTCTTGTTTTATTAATGTTTGCCTCCTTCCTTCTCAAACAGCTTTTATACTTTGTTCATGAAAGACCTTTAAATGGAGGAAATCTGATATCTAAATATTAAGGCAGGTTAGAAGTTGAGTTATCCTGTCAAAGATGTTCTCGTTTATCTTGCCATCACACCAAACTATATCTTGATAACAGTCATATGCAGTACATTTGATCCAGCTATTTCCTGCCTGCCCCCAGCATGGTTTATCCACTAACTCACTGATTATACAAGCTTTAAGTCTCTGTGTCACAAGCTACTATAACTCTGTTAAAATGAGTTGGGAGCGAGGGGGTGGTGCTCAGTGACAAAGCCATAGAATCAGAGAGGGTGGCAACAGAGATTAGGCTTCTAGCTAGATTATGATCTGGCAGACATCCTTGTATATTACTCCCCTGGAAAGTAAAGGCCCAGGGCAAAGGAGGAACCTGAGGTTAAAATATTTAGGGGTAATCAAAGCCTACTAGTCTATATCCCTATGTATGCTGAAAAATCTAGTGTAATGCACTTTCATATGGCTTTGTGTTCTCACCATAATATGTATTATCTTATATACTTAATTATATCTTTTAAACAGCAATGACCTTGTAGTGAAAGTATATGATGTGAGATATAAAATGAATGAAAAATGACAACATCTAGGCTTTTGTCTGAGTCATTAGTATAAACACTCATAAAACTAAATTTTTCTTCATGAGCTGGAAATATGTTTTGCATGTTTTGGAAACTTTCTGTTCTTAGCCTTGTGACTTCAGATCTTTGTATGAATGGGATGGTGGTTTTTCTGTTTTGTAAAGTTGCTAGACTATAAGTACAACAGTACAGTACAAACCCTGGGAATAGGTGAAGGTTAAACGACCAGTTTTACAAATGCAACTGAAAGATGACATGCCTGTAACTTTAAAGAATTTTCTTTGCCCATTTACCTTGGAGAATTTAGTCTGTTTGACTGTGGGCTTCAGGGTATAATGCTAAAATTAGAGGTCGCAATTCTGCCTGCTCATAAGGTCATATACATTTATGTCATTAGAGGTCACAAGCTTTTTTTCTGCCTTTCTTTACTTTTGATTATAAGGATCTACTGTCTCTTAGTAGGATCTTATAATGTATCAGTTTTCTCACAAGTTATGTCTTCTTGGTATCTTCTTTCTGCTTTCCTGAAATTTCCATCACTATCTTAAACTAAATTTTTTTTTTCAGAAAACTTCCCCCAAAAGCCAAATTTATGAAAATAGTATATGTATATGGCTGTAAATAGTATAATGGCTATAAATGCCCCCAATGGGCTTTTTTACCATTAAAAATATATATGTGAGTATTCCCTTTAGAGGAGTATTTGATCTTTTGTAATAACTATAAATCTCATGCACAATCCAAATCGTAATCTGAATGGTGCCTGTCCGTGTATCAGTCCCTTGTATCTGTGAGACAGTAAAACTTAACACACAGGCAGCACTGAGACCGGATTCTTCTTCCCACCTTGCCAGCTAGGGTTTCTGTTACTTTATAGTTTTCTGGATTGCTGTTTATAAAAGCTATGCATGCTTGTTTTCTTATAAAGTAATATCACTGGGCTACCTAATTCAATGCAGTAAACATTGTCATGACTTCTATGAATTGTATCTTGTTAAGACGCTTATATGCAAAGTATGAATCACCCAATAACAGCTGTGATTAGTTAGGGCCCTGACTAACTATCCAGGTGATAGTTATGCTTTTCATCTACAAAAGTAAATATTTAATTAAGGAAAGGGCTCATGGTAGACCTCTTGCACATAGGTTGTTGTCTTATGTTTGACCATTTGTGTTAAGGAGGGATCCAAACCTTGACCCAAAAGGTTTTGACAAGCAAAACCCATCATTAACCACTCTGGCTTAAGTGCCATTCCCTTACCCAGGCATTTCAAGAAAAATCCTTTTGTACCTTGTGGTTTTTGTTTAAATTGACAGTTATTTTAAAGAAATGTCTTTAAAATAACCATTTGTAAACCTGGGGTGCTTTTAAAATTCTTATTTCTTTGGTGATGGCATTACTGCCTCTGGAAGGAAGTGGTGTTACACACAGCTGATTGATTCCTGTGGCTCCAGAGGACTCACATTTAAACTTTTAATGACTAAAATCCAAGACCAAGCAGAGAGAAACTGCTGTTAATGTAGAACTGCTTAAAACACTTCATTTTAGGTATTATACTCTTGAAGCTATTGTAATATTTTTCTTTACACCCAGATGGAGTTATTTGTATTTATTCACACCAGTTTCTGCTATTGTTTCATGTATTTAAACTAGCACCAACTTTATCCACAGTTCAAGAAAGTGTTGTCATCCTACACATAGAATCAAGGCCCTTCACTCTCAATATATGGGATGTCATAGTACTTGAGGTTGTTGCCTGCCCACTGCTGCAAGGCATCACTCAAGATTTCCTGGGACAGGTGCTGTGCAAATTCGAAGACAATTTGAGGCCCTGGGGGTTCCTTCACTTCCTCTTTGACATTAACTAGAGAAGGTATCCTGGGTAGAAATTTCTCTTCAGGCATAAAGTTTTCTTCACTCACATGCCTCTTCTCACTCTCAAGTGTGGTGGGAAATGGGAAAGTTTGCTTTGATTTCATGCAGCCCATGTTATGAAGAGCTCTGACTGAGTGAAGGAAAGCAGTAGCAAAGACTACTTCAATAGCATCTTTGGAAAACACCAAGCATTGTCCACTTGATACTGACCAGTGTTTTTCCTCTCCAGGACACTTCAGAAATCAATATTCCCTTTCACCAATCTTCACATGTAGTGTTTTATCTGTCAAGAGAAGGTAAATTTCATTTTGAAGTCATATAATGCAAATACTGCCCAATTAGGTAGCACATAGAAACAAATCTTTATCACTTTACTAAGGTATCAACAGTTTTATCAATAGCAAAAATAATCATTCAAAACTGGCAATTAAGAAATAGGAAAACATTTTTTCAAGATCATGAAACTTTTATAAAACTGAAAACAGTCAAACTGTTGTTACCTTAGATATTTTTTATGTACATCAGGGTTCAGCAAACGATATAGAGCCTTTGGTTGTAGTTCACTGCAGGGACAAGAACACTGGTGGCCATAGTCCTGGGGAAAACTCACTGGTCTGAGCCCCTTTGGCCAGGTGAGATGCTGAGAAAGATTGAAGGCAGGAGGAGAAGGAGATAATAAACGATGAGATGTTTGGATAGCATCACTGACTCAATGGCCATGAGTTTTAGCAAACTCCAGAAGACAGTGAAGGACAGGGAAGCGTGGAATGCTGCAGTCCATGGGGTCGCAAAAAGTTGGACACAACTGAGTGACTGAAGAACAACAATGAGCTCTTCTGGAGGTGGCCATAGAGAGAAGTGAAGAAGAGAAGTGAATGCGTTCAGTCATGTTCGACCCTTTGTGACCCAGTGAACTGTAGCCTACCAGACTCCTCTGTCCATGGGCGTTTCCAGGCAAGAATACTGGAGTGGGTTGCCATTTCCTTCTTCAGGGGATCGTCCCAATCCAGGGATCGAACCCAGGTCTCCTGCATTGCAGACAGACTCCTTACTGGTTGAGCCATTAGGGAAGTTCAGAGGTCGTCATTTTCTCCTCCCAAACCTGGCCTCACCCCAGACCCTATAGGCTCCAGTACTGGGAATCCTCAGGGCAAACAACCAACAGGGTGGGAACACAGACCCACCCATCAGCAGACAGGCTGCCTAAAGTCTTCATGAGCCCATAACTGCCAGCTAAACACACTCCTGGAAATAGCCCTGCCCATCAATGGACAGGAACTAGTTCTTCCCACCAGGAAGCCTGCACAAGCTCTTAGACTGGCCTCATGCACCAGGAGGCAGACAGCAGGGCCAAGAGGAACTACAGCCCTGCAGCTTGTGAAATGGAAAGGGCAATCACAGAAAGTCAGACACAATGAAGATGGCACAGGAATATGTCCCAGACAATGAACAAGATAAAAGCCCTAAACCACCACCAAGGGAAGTGAAGCTAGGTAGTCCACCCCCAAAGAAAGAATTCAGAGTAACGACAGTACAAATGATCCAAAGTCTCAGGAAAAGAATGGAGGCACAGTACAAGAAGATACATACATGTTTAATAAAGAGCTAGATCTAAAGAGATGAACAATGACAATAACTGAATATACATGAGAATAAATCATCAGAATAGATGGGCAGAAAAATGGATAAGTGTGAGTTGGAAGACAGAATGGTGGGAATCAAAGAAAATACTAAAGGGGAAAGCAACAAATAATATACAAGGCAATTCCCATAAAGCTTTTCAGCAGAAACTCTGCAGGCCAGAAGGGCATGGCACAATAGATTTACAGTGATGAAAGGGAAGAACCTTCACCCAGGAGTATTCTACCCAGAAAGTCTCTCCATTTGGATCTGACAGAAATCAAAAGTTTTACAGACAAACAAAAGCAAAAAGAATTTGACACTATCAAACCAGCTTTGTAACACACTAAAAGAACTTCTTTAAGCAGGAAAAACAACAACAACAACAACAACAACACACCACCACAACTAGAAATGAGAAAACTATGAATCGAAAAGCTCACCGGTAAAGGCAAACATACAGTAAAGGTAGGAAATCATCCAACACAAATACAATATCACAACCAGCAATTGTGAGGAGGGTACAAATGTCGGATACTAGAAATGTATTTGAAATAAAAAAAACTCAGTAACTTAAGACAATCTTGTTTATGTATAGAATGCTATATCAAAACCTCGTGATAACTGCAAACCAAATATCTACAATAAATTCACTCACACACACACAAAGGAGTCCAGTTTCTGTATGAAAAGTCACAAGAGAAAAGAACAAGAGGAAGGGGAGAAAAAAACCTACAAAAAAAACAAAAACAAAAACAAAACCCAACCCACCACAATTAACAAAATGGCCATAAGAACCATATATATTGATAATTACCTGAAATGTAAATGGATTAAATATTCCAATCAAAAGAAATATATTGGCTGAATGGATTAAAAAAAAACAAACAGGACCTTTATATATGCTGTCCATAGGAAACTCACTTCAGATTTAGGGACACATACCGTCTGTAAGTGAAGGGATGGAGAAAGATATTCCGTGCAAATAGAAATCAAAAGAAAGCTGGAGGAGCAATACTTATCAGATAAAATAGACTAGAAAAACTGTTACAAGAGACAAAAGACACTACATAATGATAAAGGGATCAATCCAAATAGATACAACAAGTATAAACATATATGCACCCAAAATAGTATTTGCCTTATATATTCAAGTGCTCCTAACAGCTATAAAAGTAGAAATTTCCAGTAACAGTCAGAGATTTTAGTAGCCCACTTTCATCAACAGACCAGACAGAAAATCAATAGGGAAACACAGGCCTTAAGTGACATATCAGACTAGATGGAGATAATTGATATTTAAACAGCATTCTATTCAAAAGCAGAATACACTGTAAGTGCACATGGAGCATTCTCCAGGATTGATCACATGCTGGGTCACAAAGCAAACCTGCTTAAATTTAGGAAAATGGAAATCATATTAAGCAGCTTTTCTGACCACAACACTATGAGATTAGAAATCAATTACAAGAAAAAACTTGTAAAAAACACAAACACGTGGAGGCTAAACAGTATGCTACTAAAAAATCAATAGATCACTGAAGAAGTCAGAGAAAATACCTAGAGACAAATGAAAACAAAAGCCACAATGACCCAAAACCTATGGGATGCAAGAAAAGCAGTTCTAAGAGGAATTTTATAGCCATACAATTTTACATCAGGAAACAAACCTAACCTTAGAGCAACTAGAGCAACTAGAGAAAGAACAAACCAAACTCAGTAGAAATCATAAAAACCAGAGCAGAGATAAATGAAAGAGACAAAACAATAGAAAGGATCAATGGAAAAAAAAGCTGGCTTTCTGAAAACATAAAATTGATAAACCTTCAGCCAGATTCACCAAGAAAAAAAGGGATCATCTTGAGATTCTGCCTGGGGCATCTTCCAGCATTAACACTAGAAGGCTGAGTCCACGCAGAGTGGCAACTCTGTTGTGTTACAGAGGCAGATACTGAATTACTGAAGCAGATGAAATTATAAGAGAATTCAGAGAAAAAGGAATTGGGAAGGAGGAAGAAATTTGCATGAAGTCTCACTAAAACCGAGCAGGACCCTGCAGGGCCTTCCTCAGGAGAGACCTGTGGGTCCTCTGCCTTTTCCAAGGCCTTCTCTGAGTTCCAAAGAACAAAGGCAGAAACAAAGGAAAACAGTCAAGCAAGACAAAATAATAATAGCCATGAAAAAAAAGTCAAGGATCTTTAGTTCCTCTTCAAGTACTATAGATAATACCTTGAGCCTTATTCTTGCTTTGCAGATACTAAAACCACCAGGTGAAGGAAGTTAACTGTCTGCTGACCACCAGCATGCAGACCCTAGACTGGTTGGAACCAGAAGGTTGATGATATTTACTCCAGTGCCACCGAGTTACCCCACCACTAACCAATCAGAAGGATGTCCTTGAGATGATCACATATCCCAAGGCCTTCTCCCTTACCCTGCCTTAAAAAAAAAAAAAAAGAAACTTGAAAACTATATACCTGTATATGTATAACTGAATCACTTTATCACTTCACTATAACCTGAAACTAACATTTTTTTAAACTTTCTTTTACTTTACAATACGGTATTGGTTTTGGCATACATCAACATGAGTCCGCCATGGGTGTACATGTGTTCCCAATCCTGAACCCCCCTCCCACATCCCTCCCCATACGATCTCTCTGGGTCATCCCAGTGCACCAGCCCTGAGCACCCTGTATCCTGCATCGAACCTAGACTGGTGATTTGTTTCTTATATGGTATTATACATGTTTCAATGCCATTCTCCCAAATCATCCCACCCTCTCCCTCTCCCACAGAGTCTAAAAGACTGTTCTATACATCTGTGTCTCTTT
>SJYV01031144.1:0-10325 GCA_006410875.1 Neotragus pygmaeus | reverse complement strand
ATTTGTTGTTTTTCCCTTGCTGCTTTTAATATTTGTTCTTTGTGTTTGATCTTTGTTAATTTGATTATTATGTGTCTTGGAGTGTTTCACCTTGGGTTTATCCTGTTTGGGACTCTCTGGTTTTTTTGGACTTGTGTGATTATTTCCTTCCCCATTTTAGGGAAGTTTTCAACTATTATCTCCTCAAGTATTTTCTCATGGTCTTTCTTTTTGTCTTCTTCTTCTGGGACTCCTATAATTCAAATGTTGGAGCATTTCGTATTGTCCTGGAGGTCTCTGAGATTGTCCTCATTTCTTTTGTTTTTCTTTTTTCCTCTCTGATTCAATTATTCCTACCATTCTATCTTCTACTTCATTAATCCTATCTTTTGCCTCCATTATTCTACTATTTGTTGCCTCCAGAGTGTTTTTGATCTCATTTATTGCATTATTCATTATATATTGAAGTCTTTTTTATTTCTTCTAGGTCCTTGTTGAACCTTTCTTGCATCTTCTCAATCCTTGCCTCCAGGCTATTTATCTGTGATTCCATTTTACTTTCAAGATTTTGGATCATTTTCACTATCATTATTTGGAATTCTTTATCAGGTAGATTCCCTATCTCTTCCTCTTTTGTTTGGTTTGGTGGGCATTTATCCTGTTCCTTTACCCTCTGGGTATTCCTCTGTCTCTTCATCTTGTTTACATTGCTGCGTTTGGAGTGGCCTTTCTGTATTCTGGCAGTTTGTGAAGTTCTCTTTATTGTGGTGTTTCTTCACTGTGGGTGGGGTTGTACGGGTGGCTTGTCAAGGTTTCCTGGTTAGGGAAGCTTGTGTCGGTGTTCTGGTGGCTGGAACTGGGTTTCTTCTCTCTGGAGTGCAATGAAGTGTCCAGTAATGAGTTATGAGATGTCAGTGGTTTTGGAGTAACTTTGGGCAGCCTGTATATTGAAGCTCAGGGCTGTGTTCCTGTGTTGCTAGATAATTTGTTTGGTATGTCTGGCTCTAGAACTTGTTGGCTCTTTGGTGGTGCTTGGTTTCAGTGTAGGTATGAAGGTGTTTGATGAGCTCTTATCAATTAATGTTTCCTGGAGTCAGGAGTTCTCTGATGTTCTCAGGATTTGTACTTAAGCTTCTGTTTTTCAGTCTTATTTTTACAGTAGTCTCAAGACTTCTCCTTCTATACCACACCATTGATAAAATATCTAGGTTAAAGATGAAAAGTTTCTCCACATTGAGGGACACCCAAAGAGGTTCACAGAGTTACATGGAGAAGAGAAGATGGAGGAGGGAGTTAGAGGTGACCCGAATGAGATGAGGTGGCATCAAAAGATGAGAGAGAAGCTAGTAATCACTTCCTTATGTGTGCTCCACAGTCTGGACTGCTCAGAGATGTTCATGGAGTTATACAGAGAAGAGAAGAGGGAGGAAGGAGACAGAAGTGGCCAGGAGGATAAAAGGAGGGAATGAAGAGGAGAGAGACAGATCCAACCACTAATCACTTCCCTAAGTGTTCTCCACCATCTGAAATACACAGAGATTCACAGAGTTGGGTAAAGAAGAGAAGGGTGAGGGAGCAGACAGAGGTGCCCTGGTGGAGAAAAAGGAGAGTGCAAAGCAGAAAAGAGCAGTCAAGCCAGTAATCTTGCTCTCAAGTAAAAATGGGTACTGAAGATTGGTTTTTTGAAGGTACAAAGTTGATAACAAATACCAAAAAGCAAAGATTAAAAATCTAGTGTAAAGGTTGGATTTTCAGAAATACAATATTAAAGAAAAGAAGAAGAAAAAAAAACACAAAGTCACAGGAATTATTAAAAAACATATATATATATATATATATATGTGTGAAGTTTGCTTTAAAAATAGGATATTTTTTTTGAAAAGTAATAGGTTATAAAAATGAAAATTTAAGGAATAATAGAGGGCTTAAATTTTAAAAAAAAGTTAAAAAAAAGAAGAAAAAGAAAAGAAAAGAAAAAAAGAATGATCGTAAATATAGTAAAGATATATCTAGGACTTTCTCTGGTGTTGTTGTGGGCAGTGTGGGGACAGTTCATTTTTGGATAGTTCCTTGGTCCGGCTTAAATTTCTCAAGATCTATAGGCCCTTTTCTGTGTAGTCAGTACTAACGACAGGGTTTTAATCTATTGCACCTGTCACTTCCAAGGCAGTTCCCTCTGTTTTAGCTTCTTCTGTTTGCTGGTCTCTTCAGTGTCTGATTTCCACCCTGACACAAGAGGGGCGGTGGTGGACACTATTTTTAGGCTCACTGTTCAGTCGTGCTGTGGGGAGAGAGGGATGCTGAAAACAAATAACACTGGCATGTGCTTGCAGTGTCTCAGCCACACTGGGCCTGCCCCCGCTCATGGTGCACAGAGGTCAGGCTCTAGGTTGCTCCGCCAGGAACCGTCTGAGGCCAGCCCTGGGCTGCATGCACCTCCCAGGTCTAAGCCGCTCAGGCTCCGGCACTCAATTGGTCCTCAGAGGCGCAGACTCTGTTGGGCCTGCATTTTGTTCCCTTCCCAGGTCCAAGTGGCTCAGGTGTTTGGCGAGTGCGGTTGCTGCAACTTATCACCTCTCCCATCCCTGCTGCTCAGTTTTCTGGGTGTACAACTGGCACACCTCATGTGGATAATGACTGTCCAGAACCCCAAGAAGTCTGTTAGCAAGGAAGCCTGTTTTCAGTTTGATAGTTAATGTCTCTCGGGCTGCGATTGGCCCCTTCGGGCCCTTCTGGCTCTGGCTGCCTGTCACTGGAGGGGGTTGGTCTGCAGCTGGCTAATTCTGTTCCGGCCTTTGTTCTATGTGTGGTCCTGGTGGTGTCTTATGTTAGAGCTTTTCATGTGGTAGCTACCCCACAGTCTGGTTTGCTAGCCCGAGTTAGTTCACTCTGGTTACCCTCAGGGCATTAGGGCCTGATCCTTAAAAAGCAATGCAGCCCGCGCCTCCCTGCCCAGCCCCCGCTTGCTAGTGGTGGCTGCAGGCATCTGCGCTGCTTCTCCGTGGGGGGAGTTACCATTGGGCTCGTAATCTGTGGGGTTTAATTATTTATTTTTCCTCCCTGTTATGCTGCCCTCTGTGCTTTCAAGGCTCGCCACAGACTTAGCAGTGAAAATGTTTCCTAGTGTTTGGAAACTTCTCTTTTTAAGACTCTCTTCCCGCGACGGAGCTCCCTCCCTACCTCTTTTGTCTCTTTTTTTGTCTTCTATATTTTTTCCTACCTCTTTTCGAAAACAATGAGGTGCTTTTCTGGGTGCCTGATGTCCTCTGCCGGCATTCAGAAATTGTTTTGTTTAATTTACTCAGCATTGAAATGTTCTTTTGATGAATTTGTGGGGGAGAAAGTGGTTTCCCCATCTTATTCCTCCGCCATCTTAAGACCGCCCCCCTAACATATTGTTAATTAACCTTGCTGCTCCTGCTGCTAAGTCGCTTCAGTCGTGTCCAATTCTGTGCGACCCCAGAGACGGCAGCTCACCAGGCTCCCCTTTCCCTGCGATTCTCCAGGCAAGAACACTGGAGTGGGTTGCTGTTTCCTTCTCCAATGCATGAAAGTGAAAAGTGAAAGTCAAGTCGCTCAGTCATGTCTGACTCATAGCTACCCCATGGATTGCAGCCTACCAGGCTCCTCCACCCATGGAATTTTCCAGGGAAGAGTACTGGAATGGGTTGCCATTGCCTTCGCCAATTACTCCAATGTAAAAAAAGACAAAATGTCCAATGATAAAAAATAAATTGGACACTTTTCTATTTAATGACTATGTTTTAAACAGTGTTTCTGTATGTTTGTCACTACAGCATCCTTAATTAATCTGAACATGGGTAATAAAGCTTCTTAAAAATAAAAACCTCTTCACCAAAAGCCATCAAGGAGTTCAGGGGTTTTGACCATGATCTGTTTATTCTCCTTGCTTGGCCCCACACTAGGCCTCTTGCAATAAACACTGCTCTCCTTCACCACAACCTGGTGTCAGTTGCTTAGCTTTGCTGTGCATCAGAAAAGCAGACCTAAATCTGGTTTGGTTGAGGGCTGGGGTGTGTATATACAGAAAACATTTGCAAGAGTTAGCAAATGAATACCTGCTCTGGGACTTAGAATTGAATAGTGATGCTATAAGTTCAATAGTGCTAGGGAATTCCTGAAGTTCCACACCAGCCAAAGTGAGGAAACCTCACTGAACACTTGAGGCATTTCATTACCACTTTATGTGACACTTTAGGAGTGAACCCTAGAGCAGATTTTAATGAAACTTTTCACTAAAGGGCTAGATAATATAGTAAGTCCCCTACATACCAACAGATTCCATTCTGAGAGCAAGTTTGTAAGTCCAGTTTGCTCTTAAGCCCAACAAAATTAGCCTAGGTATCCAATTAACACAATCAGCTTTGTAGTACTGTATGTAATAAGTTTATAACACTTTTCACACAAATAATGTATGAAAAATAAAACATTTTTGAAAATGGCAGAGTAGAAGGAGATATACTCATCTCCTCTTGTGAGAGCACCAAAATTGCAAATAGCTGTTGAACAACCATTGATAAGAGGATGCTGAAACCCACCACAAAAAGAAATCCCACGTCCAAAGACAAGAAGCTGCAGAAAGTTGGTAGGAGGGACACAATCACAATAAAATTAAATCTCATATCTGCCAGGTGGGTGACCCACAGACTGGAGAACAATAATAACAAAGAAGTTCTTGCACTATTGTGAAGGTTCTGAACCCCAAGTCAGGCTTCCCAGCCTGGGCATCCAACAAAGGGACTGGGATTCCTCAAGGAATCTGGCCTTCAGGGCCAGCGGGATATAGGCCTCCCAGAGGACTGAGAGAAACAGAGACACTGCAGTCTTGGAGAGCATAAATAAAATTTTGCATGCACCAAGACCCACAGGAGAGGAGCAGTGACTTCACAGAAGCCTAAACCACCATACCTGCTAGTGTTGGAGGGCCTCCTTTGGAGCATGGGTTGGCAGGGGCTCACCACAGGGATGGGGCACTGGAAGGTCCCCCTTGGTCTAAACCCTCTTGGAGTTCACCATTAACCCTACCATAGAGCCTGTAGACCCCTCAGGCCAAATAACTACCAGGGTGGGAGTGCAACCCCACCCATCAGCAGACAATTAGATTAAAGCTTTAATGAGCAAGGTTCTGCCCACCAGAGCAAGACCTAGTTTTTCCCATGCTAGTCCTTCCAATCAAGAAGCTTACACAAGCCTCAGCCTCATCCATCAGAGGACAGAGAGAAGAAGCAAGAAGCACAGTCTCACAGCTACTGAAACAAAAACCATGTTACAGAAAGTTAATCACAATGAAAAGCAGAAAGTTATGTCCTAGATGAATGGACAAGATAAAATCCCAGAAAAATAACTAAATGAAGTGGAGACAGGCAACCTTACAGGAAAAGAATTCAGAATAATGATAGTAAAGATGATCCAGGATCTCAGGAAAAGAATGGAGGCAAAGATTGAGAAGATGCAAGAAATGTTTACCAAAGACCTAGAAGAACTAAAGAACACACAAACATGAATAACACACTAGGAGGAATCAACAGCAGAATAACTGAGGCAGAAGAACAGATAAATGACTGGGAGGACAGAATGGTGAGAATCACAGACACAGGACAGAATATAGAAAAAAGAATGAAGAGAAATGAATACAGCCTAAGAGACCTCTGGAACAACATTAAACACATCAGCACTCACATTATAATGGTCCCGAAAGGAGAAGAAAGAGAGAAAGGACATGAGAAAATATTTGAAGAGATAATAGCTGAAGACTTTCCTAACATGGGAAAGGAAGTAGTCAGCCAAGTCCAGGTAGCACAGAGAGTCCCAGGAAGGATAAACCCAAGGAAGAACACACTGAGACACATAGTAATCAAACTGACAAAGACTAAAGACAGAGATAAAATATTAAAAGCAACAAGGGAACTCCCATCAAGCAACAGCTGACTCTCAACAGAAATGATACAAGCCAGAAGGGAATGGCATAGCATATTTAAGGTGATGAAAGGGAAGAACCTAGAACCAAGAATACTCTTTCCAGCAAGACTCCTTCAGATTTGATGGAGAAATCAAAAGCTTTCCAGACAAGCTAAAGTTAAGAGAATTCAGCACCACCAAACCAGCTTTACAGTCAAAGCTAAAGGAACTTATATAGGCAAAAAACCCAAGAGAAGGAAAAGACCTATGAAAATAAACCCCAGACAATTAAGAAAATGGTAATAGGATCATGCTGCTACTGCTGCTAAGTAGTTTCAGTTGTGTCCAACTCTGTGCGACCCCATAGACAGAAGCCCACCAGGCTCCCCTGTCCCTGGGATTCTCCAGGCAAGAACACTGGAGTGGATTGCCATTTTCTTCTCCAATGTATGAAAGTGAAAAGTGAAAGGGAAGTCGCTCAGTTGTGTTCAACTCTTAGTGATCCCATGGACTGCAGCCTACCAGGCTCCGCCATCCATGGGATTTTCCAGGTAAGAGTACTGGAGTGGGGTGCCATTGCCTTCTCCGAATAGGATCATACATATTGGTAATTACCTGAAAATAAGTGGATTAAATGCACCAACCAAAAGACTTAGACTGACTAGTCAATGAAAACATGTGCATGTATGCAGTTCAAAACATTATTCTGAATACTTACCACAAACTTACCACATCACTCTGCTTGACGCCCCCCACCCCAAATTGTATGTAATTACTTTATATTTTTAACTTAATCATGTTCCCATTATGATTTAGTTATAATTATCTTCTATTTTTTTGTCTGGCTATTGATTATGAAAACTGATAAACATTTTTTACTATTGTGATTATGTAACTATTACTCACTTAATACCACTGTATCATGATTGGTCAACAGAAAAATAATAGAGCTTTATATCACCAAAACTGGGATCTAATAGAAAAATCTGTAATCAGTTTTTAAAATCCAGATGCATATCATAATTTTATCTTGAAATTTTTTGAAAAATAAAAATGCTCAGGTATTGCTTTTTTCATCCAGAGCTCCAGATATTATGTTTCTAAAGAACAGTCATGTTTAAAAACAACTGGACTATATGATGATCTTTTATTTTTATTTAGTTTGTTTTACTTTTTCTATTTCATATTCAGTATTTCCATTTCATTTAGTTTATGTTCTCCAATTTCTCCTTTTCTTTTCATTTGATGTTCTTCTCAAGCATTTAACAAGTGTAGAAGAAAAGCTTTTGTATACATATATTTATTATACACAAATGTATATAATATATATTAGAAAACTTTTGAATTTTTGCCTAATTATGACATTTTGATTGTTTGATTTAGTATAAATATAATTTTGATTTCTAATTAAAAATAGATATACAACAAGCAACAAAATTTTATTGTAGAGCATAGGGAACTATATCAATATCTTGTAATAACTTATGATGGAAAATAATTTCAAAATAATATATGTGTATTTGTATAACTGAATCACCTTGCTGTGAACCTGAAACATTGTGAGTCAACATACTTTAAAAAAATATATACATATAAATGTAAATATAAATAAATAAATATATTTATTATAAATATAATATAAATAATATATTAAATATAATATAATATATATATATATATAAAACATTTTTACTTGAAAAGTACAATAGTACAGTAACAATAGCTGGTGCTTCTTAACTGTACCAGCTAATCATTGCTGCTTTTATGTGTGCTTCTGGACATCCTAAACTTGAAATAAGGTTACTGTACTAAAACTGTATACAGTACTGTGCAGTAAAATATGCAAAAGCAGAACCACTTGCAGAGGATTACACATGTAGGCAAGACATGGGAACTAAATTAAGTGACAAGACATGTTTGTATCTTTGAAAGTTCGCAACTTGAACTCTCACATATAGGGGACTTACTGTGTATAATTTAGTTTTGTGAGCCATATGGCCTATATTACACTACTCAGGCCTGCTATTGTAGTGCAGAGGCAGCCATAGATAATTTGTAAACAGACGGGCAAGGAGTAAGTTCCAATAAAACTTAATTTTTAAAAAACAGGCAGCCAGTCCAATGGGCTGTATTGGACTAAGTTCACACAAACAGTTTCATTTGAACAAAGGATAAAATTCAATACTATTTAAAGAAAGATAGCATAATCCAAATTCCTACAAATTATCCACAATGTCTACCACATAATAAAATATTACCAATAATGCAAAGAAGCAGGAAAATGTGCCTATTCAAGAAATAAAAGTTACTAGAAACAGATCCACAGATGACCAAGCACTTGGTAATTAACAGAACCTAATAGAACTTTAAACAGCAATGTAAATAATTTCAAAGCTCAGATGCCTGCAATGCAGAAGACCCAGGTTCAATGCCTGGGGTGGGAAGATACCCTGGAGAAAGGAATGGCAACCCACTCCAGTATCATTGCCTGGAGAATTCCATGGGCAGAGGAGCCTAGTGGGCTACAGGCCATGGGATCACAAATAGTCAGACACGACTGAGCAGCTAATATACACACACAAGGACATAAAGGAAAAAGGATCACTGAGTGAGCAAATAGAGTATCTCAGCAGAGAAACAGGAATTGTAACAGAACACACAAGGAGTAGATTCAGGAACAAATGAAAAACTCATTATATTGGCTATTGGGCATTGGAGAAGAAAGATTAGTAAGCTTGAATATAAATCCATAGATACAGCCAATCTGAAAAAGGGGCGGGGGAAGATTTTTAAAAACTGAACAAAGAATCGACTAAAAAGAGACATTAGATATATTTAACCTAGAAGAAGGCAGGAAAGGATGAACACAGGAGGAAAAAAATAATGGGACAATTAGAAAACAAACAGCAAAGTCTCTGACCCCTAGATATCAGAAATTACTTAACTAAAAATTTGAATTAAAAGGCAGACTAGGTAAATAAGATCCACATGTAGTCAACTAATCTTTGACAAAGGAGCAAAGATAATAGAGCAAAGACAGTCTTTTCAATAAGTACTGAAACAACTGGACAGTCATTGTAAAAAAAAAGTTTAGACCTAACACCTTTCACAAAAGTTAACTACAGTGAGCCACGGGTCTAAATATAAAGCAAACTGTAAAACTTAAAAGATATAATCCAGGAGTTAAATCTGAAGAAATCTAAATGACCTTGGGTTTGGCAATGACCTTTCAGATACAACATCAGAGGCACGATTCATGAAAGAAAGGATTGATAAATTGGACTTTGTCAGAAGTAAAGATTTCTGTGTAACACTGCCCAGAAAATGAGAAGACAAGCCATAGACTGGGGGGAAAGTATTTGCAAAAACATATCTGATAAAGGATTGTTTATCCAAAATATGCAAGAACTCTGTAAAACTTAATAAGAAAACAAGTTGATTAAAAATTGGACACTAGATCTGAACAAACATACCTCCCCAGAGAAGACAAATGGCAAATAAGCATGTGAAGGGATATTTAACATCATATATCATAGGGAGTTGCATTTTAAAACAACATTGAGATATCAGTACAATGTATATGAATTGCAGAAATCCAAAACACTGACAGCACAAAACGCTATTGAAGATGTGGAGAAACAGAACTCTCATTTATTGCTAGGGGAAACGCAAAGTTGCACAGCCTCTATGGAAAACAGTTTGGCAGTTTCTTACAAAATTAAATATGATCTTTCCATATGATTCATCAATTACACTCTTTGGAATTCACCCAAATGAGTTGAAAAATTATGGCGACACAAAAATTCATACATGGATGTTTATAGCAGTTTTATTTATAATTGCAAAAACTGGAAGCAACCAAGATGTCCTTCAGTAGGTGAATGGGTGAACAGTGGTATATCCAGACAATGGAATATTATTTAGTGTTAAAAAGAAATATGTTATCAAGTCATGAAAAGAAGCTGAAAAACCTTAAATGCATATTACTAAGCTCTAAAGAAGACAATCTTTCCAACTGTATGACAGTCTGAAGAAGTGAAAATTATGGAGATAGTAAAAAGCCCAGGGGTTGCCAGCAAGTAGAGAGGAGGGAGGATTGACTAGGTGGAGCACAGAGAATTTTTAGGGTAGTTCTCTGTGTGCTTACTATAATGATGGATAATGTGCCAGTTGTAAAACCCACAGAATGTACAGCACCAAGAATGAATCCTAACGTCCAGTAAAGACTTGGAGAGGTCATATGTCAATGTAGATTCACTGACTGTAACACTCAGATTGGAATGTTGACAGTGGGAGAGGCTGTGTGTGTTTCAGGGGGTGAGGGGAGTGGGAAGAAGGTAACTGTATTTCCTGCTCAACTTTGCTGTGAACCTAAAACTGCTCTAAAAAAAGGAAGTCTATTAAAAAAATCCAACTATATGCTAATT
>SJYV01031135.1:512097-666887 GCA_006410875.1 Neotragus pygmaeus | reverse complement strand
CTCCTTTATAAAGTATTTTCACATAAAAATGAATTTATTTCATAAATAATTGGTCACATCTCTTTTTGTAGGTATTACTGAGCTTTTTCAAATTTCTCTTCTATTGATGTTTAACAAATTCCTATAGACTAATAGATTCATAGCAAAGTCAGATCTTTGGGGTTCAAACCACACTTTGTCATACCCTATGTGATCTTGGGCAAATTATTTAATTTTCTGAGTTTCATCTTCCTCGCGTAAAAGGAAGATAATAGTAACACCTGATGGAGGAGTTGTAAGGTTCCAATAAAAAATTGCTGTGAAGTTTTTTGCAAATGCCCACCACAGTATAATTCACATTGAAAGCTCTCTCCGGTTAGTCTTCCTCCTCCTCTGCCTGCCTCTCTTCTTCACCTAGCCAAGAACCTGAGATTACTGTCTTTAAAAATGAGGAAACTGGGAAGTTTAGGTAAACTAGATATTGCTGCTGTTCACTTGCTCAGTCATGTCCCACTCTGCAACCCCGTGAAGTGCAGCACACCAGACTTCCCTGTCCTTCACCATCTCCCAGAGCTTGCTTAGACTCATGTCCATTGAGTCAATGATGCCATTCAACCATCATCTGTGACACCATCCTCCTTCTGACTTCAATCTTTCCCAGAATCAGGGTCTTTTCTAACGAGTCAGCTCTTTGCATCAGGTAGCCAAAGCATTAGAGCTTCAGCTTCAGCATCCGTCCTCCCAATGAATATTCAGGATTGATTTCCTGTAGGATTGACTGGTTTGACTAGATATTCTGGAGAAGGAAATGGCAATCTCCTCCAGTACTCTTGACTGGAAAATCCCATGAATGGAGAATCCTGGTAGGCTACAGTCCATGGGGCCGCAAAGAGTCAGACACGACTGAGCGACTGAAGGATCAAATAGATGAGGGAGTCAAGATAGTCAAAGAGACTTTCCTTATGTTCCAGTAGTTAAGACTCCGCCCTTCCAATATAGGGGCACGAGTTCAATCCCTGGTTGGGAAATAAGATCCCACACGCCATGTGGTATGACCAAAAAAATTTTTTCAATTATATTTCTTTGTTTATTTATTTATTTATTATTTGACTGTGCTGGGTCTTAATTGAGGCAATGAGCTCTGAGTTGCAGCATGCAAACCCTTAGTTGCAGCATGTAGGATCTATTTCCCTGACCAGGGAATGAACCTGAGCCCCCTGCATTGGGAGCATGGAGTCTTAGCCACTGGATCACCAGGGAAGTCCCCCCTAATTTTTTTTAAAGGTGATAGTCAAAAGTAAATCGACAGTTTCACTGCCTACTGATTCATAACCCATTTCAAAAGCTTGAGTATTTTTCTTTTGGTAGTCACAGATACCTTATTTTCTTTCTGCTGCCCATAATTATATTTATAAACACCTGGAGTAAATTATCATCAGGAAAGGGATATCTACAGAGCATTATACATATGTTAATATACATGCACATATGTGGACCAAATGTAATCTTTTTTTTCACTAAGTATTATAAGGAATTTTCCATGTTCTTAGTAGAAAAATCATTATTTATATAATCACTGAAATATATATATGTGTGTGTGTGTGTATATAATACGATGCGCTGTTTGAATGATGGTATATGCTTACTTGCCTCGAAACCTCTGTTCTTGACAGACCCCAAGTAAAAGTTTCAGTATATAGGATCAGAAAATTTAATCATCTTTGTTCTTAGCAAATAATTGAAGCATCAGAAATGCAGGGCTTTTTAAACTGCATATTGCCAAGCCTCAGGCCTGTAGGAGGATGTGCCACAATGTTCCAAAGCATCGGAAATAACTAAATGACAAAGGGGCCACTAAATGCCTGAGCTCTAAAGCAGAAGTGGGCTATAGTCCACAAGGTGAAGGAAAATCTCTACTCATTCCCAAGATGGAAAGTATTTGGTTAAATGCACCCTGAATGGTATATTCCTATTCTCCAAGTCCATAGTAGGAGAGATAATAAAACCATGCAGAAACAAGCAATGAATGCACAACCAGATTCTACATATGTTTTTTAGGTTTGTTTTTTTTTGTTTTTTTTTTTTTCAGGAGAAAGCCTTGAGTCAGGAATTCTTAGAGGTTAAAAAAAAAAAAAGGTGAAAAGGAAGATTCAGTTTGAACTGCTAGCAGCTGTCCTAGTATCACATTTTCACAGGTCATTGTAAGGTCATCTATTCCATCTATCAATCTAATAACCTGAATTTTTTTCTACAAACTGTACCAAGTGCTTGTGCACCATGTGCTTTAATATTTCCACTAACATGTAGCTTTCTATATCATGAAACAGGTCCTTCTTTCTTTGGACACTATTTCTCAAAGTTTTTCCCAATGTGTCTCTGCTTATCCCATTTATTAATAATTGTCTTCCTATTAGATTTGTAATAGGCAATCTAATCTTCCTGTTAATATTCCATTGAAGATTATAAATTTTATGGCACGTCGCACATGGTATTTCTCTACAAGGTGAAATCATAGGCATGCATGTGAAAGTCTATTTCAAATAAATCAGAATGTTGGGGTGGGAACCAGGCACTAGGATGCTTCAAAGACCCCAGGTGATTTCCATGTGCAGCAATGTTTGAGAATCACTACCTTATAGCTTTGCCAACACATTAATAACGTCAGAATTTATAGCTTTCGGTGATCTGATATGTGAAAATATGTTCTTAAAATTAGTATCTCTAAATATTAGTGAGGTTGACAATAGTTTCATATGCTTATTGGCATTCTAATATCTTCTGCAACTTGCTCTTTGTATCATTTGACTATATTTCTAACAGATTGCTTTCTTTTACTTAAGTTTATATTGTATTGATATTGACTCTTTGTGTTGTCTGTGTTACAGATAATTTCTAGTTGTCACTTATCTTTAGATTTTTATTTTAAATGGGGCATTTTGTTTAGTATGGTAGAATAAACGCAGGTTTTCTCATTACTTGTACTACTGTAGCTTATTTTAAAAAGCCTTCCCAACTTCCAAAAAAATTCACTTCTTCTGATGTTAAATTGGCCCCTGTATGAACCTAATGTAATTCTCCATTTATTCAGGCTTTATATAATGTATTTTAATAGAATTTTGTTAGATTAAATGTCATATGTTTATTGTACCTTTTCTATTATATTATCTGATTATTGCTGAAGTAGGAAGATATTGCTGACTTTAGCTTACTTTTTAAATTCAAATATTGGTCTTGAAGTATTTTATTGGTTTTAATAGCTTTTCTGTTTATTACCCTTGGTTTCTAGATAAAACCACCAAATTTTCTAGAAATAACAACAACATAATCTTTTCTATTTTGTATGGGTTATCGTACTACCTTTTGCTGAGACCTTCCACAATATATTGTAAAATAGAGGCAATAGCAAGAATCCATTTATTCTTCCAAACCTTAGATAACATTTCTAAAATTCCTTGTCCATATTTTTAGATTTTGGAAATACAACTTTTACCAAGTTAAGGAATTTCTGGCCTGTTCTTGCTTTCTATGAGCCTAATTTCTATAGGCACAAATAAGTGCAGAGAAGTTTCAAATGACTTTTGCATGTATGAAAAAGTATATGATTTTCTTTTCCCATTAATGTGTTGGAAAATACTGGGAATTACTCTGCTAGTTAATTACCCTTGCATTTCCAAGAAAAAAATATATTTAATTATAATGTATATCAGCTAGTGTTAAATTAGAATTTTTTTATCTATTAGATTGTTGCAAAAGTAATTTTGGTTTTGCATTGTTGAACTTCACTATTTGATATTGGAATATATTCTTACATATGATTTTGTTGTACATCATTTCAATGCACATTTCTTGCTTTATGTTTTTGCTAATGAATTATTATTTGCTGTTTATTTTATATGTATTTTAGACTAGGAAAATTATATAAACAAAAAGCAAATTTGAGCAATTTTCTTATTTTAGTTCAAAATGAGTCATGAAGCAGCAGAGACAACTCACAGCAACACATTTTGCCCAGGAACTGCTAAGGAAAGTACAGCGCAGTGGTGATTCTAGAAGTTTTGCAAAGGAGACTAGAGCCTTGAATATGAGGAGCACAGTGACTGGCCATTGGAAGTTGACAAGGACCAGCTGAGTGAATCATTGAAGCTGATCCTCTTACAAGTATATGAGAAGTTGTGCAAGAATTCAGTGTTGACCATTCTGCAGTAAGTTGGCATTTGAAGCAAATTAGAAAGGTGAAAAATCTCAATAAGTGGGTGCCTCATGAAAGTGAAAGTCACTCAGTCATGTCCAACTCTTTGCGACCCCACAGACTATACAGTCCATGGAATTTTCCAGGTCAGAATACTGGAGTGAGTAGTCGTTCCCTTCTCCAGGGGATCTTCCTAACCCAGGGGTTGAACCCTGGTCTCCCACATTTCAGGTGGGTTCTTTACCAGCTAAGCTACCAGGGAAGCCTCATGAGCTTATCACAAATCAAAAGAAAAAAAAAATTGTTGTTTTGAATGTCATCTTCTCTTATTCTACACAACAACAGTGAACAGTTTCTTGATTGGATTATGATGTGTGATGAAAATTGGATTTTGTACAACCACCACCAATGACCAGCTCAGTGGCTGGACTGGGAAGAAGCTCCAAAGCACTTCCTAAGGCCAAACTTGCACCCTAAAAAGGGTCATGGTATCTGTTTGGTTGTCTGCAGCTGCTCTGATCCACCTATAGCTTTCTGAGTCCCAGGGAGACCATACATCTGAGAAGCATGCTCAGCAAATCAATGAGATACACTGAAAACTGCAACTCCTGCAACCCCAGTATTGGTCCACGGAAAGGTCTCACTTCTCCACAGTAAAGCCTGATCACAGGTCACACAATGTGCTGTGCTGTGCTAAGTTACTTCAGTTGTGTCCAACTCTTTGGGACCCCATGGACTGTAGCCCGCAAAGCTTCTCTGTCCATGGGATACTCCAGGCAAGGATACTGGAGTGGGTTGCCATTTCCTCCTCCAGGGGATCTTCCAGACCCAAGGATCAAACCTGCATCTCTTAAGTCTCCTACATTGGCAGGCAGGTTCTTAATCACTAGTACCAATTGTCACACAGAAAATAACTTCAAAAGTTGAACAAATTGGGCCATGAAGTTTTGCCTCATCTATATTCACCTGACTTCTTGCCATCTCAACAACTTTTTGCAGGGAAAATGTTTCCAAAACCAGCAGGACACAGAAAATCTTCCTAAGAGTTCATTGAATCCTGACATATGGATTTTTGTGTGTGCTAAGTCACTTCAGTTATGTCTGACTCTGTGCAACCCTATGGACTGTAGTTCATTAGGCTCCTCTGTCCATGGGATTCTCCAGGCAAGAATACTGGCGTGGGTTGCTGTGCCCTTCTCCAAGGAATATTCCTGACCCAGGGATCGAACCTGTATCTCTTATGTATCCTGCATTAGCAGGCGGGTTCTTTACCACTAGCACCACCTGAGAAGCTATGGATTTTTATGCTACATGAATAAACAAACATCTCTCATTGACAGATTTGTGTTGATTGTGTAATAGTTCTTATTTTGATTAATAAAGAAGTGTTTGAGCCTAGTTTAAATGATTTAAAATCGGGATCCAAAACCATAATTACTTTTGTACCAGTCTATTTTGAAATTTGTCTATAATTTTTGTTTTCTTAGTTTAGTATCAAGGTTAAACATACATAAAATAATTGGACATTTTGCCCAACTTAATATATGGATTTAACTTACAGAAGCATGTTGAGAAAGACATAAAATCTACTTATTGATGTTTTGAGAGTGTTCACCTGTAATATTCTCTATGCCTAGAACTATTTGAGGGGTATGCCTTTATAATACACTCAAATTTCTTTATTTTCAGTCTATTCATATTTTATATTTTTTTCTTGCACCATATTGAACATTGTATTATTTCTCCAAAATTTACCAGTACTTTTAACTTTGACATATAATTCTACATATTTTTATATTTTCTATATCTTTCTTACCTAAGATATTTCTCCTTTTTATTCAGTATTTAGCCTCTTAAGTCTGTTTAATGAGGTGCTTAGCATATTAACTCTGCTTCATAGGGCATTCCATGGAATTTTTAATGTCTTTTTCATGATATTGACCTTCTTTGTGAGGCTGATGATTCCTGGTTATGGGCTAATGTTCTGCAACAGCCTAATCTTATCCTGGCTTTTGGCCAACACATAAACAGCACATGAAGGAGCACACCCCCCACCTAGGACTGGAATTTTTTGCTTTGACAGCTAGTTCTTAGGAACCATGCAAAAAGTGCTTTTATCTGCTTTCTCAAAGCCAGGGAAAGTGCTTAAAACAGAGGAGATACTAAATATTTGTTGAGAGCATAAAACATCACGTTATCTTCTCTAACTACACTAATTTTGATTTCAAATGAGATGGCTGAAAATTTAACCTCAGTCATGTAGCACTTTTTTTCACTAGATTTGTGTCAGGGGCTGGAAGCAAGACAAATTCAAGACAAAGATTTATGCTGAGCCATGGCATAGATTTTGAGCTAAACTAACATAAGAATGATTTTCAGACATGCACATTTAAAAATGGAACCCAAACAAAGATGAATACTTGTCAAGTTAAAATCTAGAATGTCTCTCCCTTCTACATCTGGATTCATAGAAGAGTGTGTTGCAAACAGATAAAGAACCTTGGTGGAGTTTTCACGGATGAGATATTAAAAATGGAGAAGTCTTGTTCCCACCCCTATTGAATGGGACAGGGTGGCCTTCTCCTTGTAGGCTGGCATGGTGTGCGTGCATGCTAAGTCACTTCAGTTGTGTCCAGTTCTTAGCAACTCTATGGACTGTGGCCCATCAGGCTCCTCTGTCCATAGGATTCTCCAGGCAGGAACACTGGAGTGGGTTGCCATGGCTTTCTCTAGGGGATCTTCCCAATCCAGGGATTGAACTTGCATCTCTTATATCTCCTGCATTGGCAGGTGGGTTCTTTACCACTAGTGCCATCTGGAAAGCCCCAGGCTGGCCTGGATCACTACACAATCACTGTACTAGGAATGAGCTTATCATATAGATGGTTACATGTGATTTTACAAATATTTGTCTATTTCTTTCTAATAGGCAGAACAAAGAAATTCACGTAGTAGTAACTGTTTCTTGAATTTGAAGGACAGAGTCCTTACCCAGTGAAAGTCAAAGAAGGTGATTTATGACAGCTCTTTTTCTTCATGGCAAAATTTAGAAAGAAATAAGAACAAAGTGCTCTGACACCTCTGAGAGAATCAAACACCCGCAATTTACAAAATAAGTGCTTTAAGTGACCTATGACCAAACTGACAGCCTCTTTAAAAACAGATATAACTTGCCAAGATAGACAGAGAAGTTACGACTTATTTAGAAGGATACTGGTCTCTAGCAGGAGGGTGAAGTTTTTGATACCAGCAACATCAAAGTATTGCCCTAAAAAAAGACCAATTAGTTCTCTGGAATATATCTAAATGCAAGTGCAATGACTGGCATCAGACTTCTTATTTTACACCCAGCAGTCTCTGAAACTGCATGGGTCAAAAATGGGAAATGTAAAGGTTGGACTATGTGATTGAGGTATTCCTGGGGACACTGAGCTTGAGGATGCTCTCTCCAAAGTTTACTTTGAAAGAATATTTAGAGATGTTTTTCACTAATGCCTATTCTTTAGTACAGTTAACCAGCAAATCCATTCTATGCATTCTGATTTCGTAACTAAATGAACAAAGAGTACCATTTGAAAATGTGGAAGGGGAAAAAGGAGAAGCAGGAGGAAGTGGAGGGGAAGAAAAGAAGGGGGAAGATAAAGGGAAAAAGAGGAAGAAGGACCCGAGGTGGAAGAAGAGACTATCATGATCACAATCAACATTAGAGCCTGAATCCCTCTTGTGAATATCAAAAGTAGAAGATGAGCTCTTATTTTGAGGAGGTCAATCTAGACAAATTAATTGCAATGATAATATAAAATAAAACCTAGTTAATGAATCTCCCTCTTTTATATTGTTGGTTTAGATCTTTTCATGTGAATGGTTGCAAAAAAGGAAATACAGTAATTATATTTGCTCTTTAGTGTTTAAAGAAGACTAATTGCAAATGGTAAAACTGCTTCTTTGGACAGGCAAATTAGACTTTTAAAGAAAATTTTAATCATGAGAATATTATTTAATTATTCCCTTTAAACAAACAAATTGCAGTTTGGATTTGAGTCCTCATTTTTTCTTCTGGTTATTATCATGCTCTTTGAGACCTGGCTTAAAGAAGAATCCATCTCTTGACCAGTGACTCTGAAACTGAAACTGAAGTCGCTCAGTCGTGTCCAACTCTCTGTGACCCCATGGACTGTAGCTTACCATGCTCCTCCATCCATGGGATTTTCCATGCAAGAATACTGGAGTGGGTTGCCATTTCCTTCTCCAGAGGATCTTCCCAACCCAGGGATCAAACCTGGGTCTCTTGCATTGTAGGCAGACACTTTGCTATCTGAGGCACCAGGGAAGCCTCGTGTTTGTCAATTTATATTTTAAACTTCCACAAATAATATCAGTATTATTTTTCACTATTTGTTATTTTTATACTAGATACACATTTTTGCTTAAACACATCTGTGACTTAAAACACATTTGTGTTTAAAAGTCTTGATCAATATAGAAATAATAATGATAAAATATAAATGTCCCATTCATTTCACTAGTACTGATTCCCTATTCTCTCATCAGAGATCACACTATCAAAAGAGTAAGTATTGAATGAACTTATTTACAAAACAGAAACAGACTCACAGACATAGAAGACAAACTCATAGTTACCAAAGGTGGAAAGGAGGTGAGGATAAATTAGGAGTTTCAGATTAGTAGATATAAACTGCTATATGTAAAATAAAGAATAGGTTCCTACTGTACAACATGGGGAACTATATTCAATGTTCTGTAATAAACATAATGGAAAAGAATATATATAACAGAATCACTTTGCTGAAATAACACAACAGCGTAAATCAACTATACTTCAGTGAAAAATATAAAAGGTAAAATAAAATGTAAATAGAGCAAGTACCATCTTCTAGCCCCTATTCCTATGCACTCACTCACAAACACACACTTACTTTCATATGTCCATTGTCCTTTTACTTATATTATTGGAAGTATACAGTACCAAAGCTTTATTTATTTTCTAAGCTGTCTTAAGATCTCACCAAGTCAATATTTATAGGCTCATCTCTTTATTGTTTACTGTTACATATAATTCCATTGTATAGATGTACTATAACTTATATAACCACTCCCCTAAAAGCACAATTTTATTTTATTTTTCCAATTTCAAACAGTGCTGTAAAAAGCATTCTTGTACATTACATTTATCTTTATGGGGCCATCATTCTGCAGTTAAGATTCACAGAAAGAGAAAGCAAAGACATAGATTGTCATAAGAACATGGTTAGATATGCTTTCTATTTTTATTTTATGAGAAAATGTAGGTATGTAAAAGAGTGAGTTTTTTTTTTATTTTCTCTCATCAAAAAGCATAAATATTAATTATTAAATGTGACTAAGCTATTTGTGTTTCAAAATAAGTATATAGCCAATGTTCAAAATATAAATAACATGATATAGTATAATACATGGAGAGTGGTTCTACTTCATTTTTAAGCTAATAAAACACCAAATATTAACAAAGTTAGAACCATAGTATGCATATATTTTGCTTTAGTGATCGTGATATCTAAGCATATCTTCAGGAACAGGATTTAAAAGTAAACATTATGTTTTGAGCCAGGGAGCGAGAGATCAGAGTGATATTTATGGAGTTTCTATTTTGCAACAAACATGTCCACCCTTAATCCTCATATAAACTTTTGAAGTTAATGTTTTTATTTCACTTCATACCTATACCTACAGTTCACAAATATTCTAATATTCCTTTTTTAGGTCAAGAGTCCCTGTTACATTACAGGAAAGTATATTTATATCAACTGAAATTCTAAATCTCCTTTCAACTTGACATCAATCCTTTAAATCTAGATTCTGGGAGAGTGTTTACTCAGCCAGTCCAAACCCTTCTAACCAACCCTCAAAGTGGTATGAAACAGCTAAGAAATGTCTTACGGAAATCAAGATATAATTTTCACATAAAATTCTCCTGATTTACCTGACTAAAAACTCAATGACGCAGTGAAGCAAGGCTGTTCACATGACTTCATATAGCTGGGTGTATGGTAATTGCTTTTTCTTGTGTTAAGGACACAAATTTATTTTCTAATTTTACCCAAGGTTGTCATTGGCACAGAGTTTCTGAAATCTGCTTCTGCCATTTCTTTGAATATTAAGAAAGAATTTGGCAAACCTGTCAACCGGCAGTTTCTTGTTCCCTATGACATTTCAAAGAGTTAAGATAAGGTTTTTGCAATCACAATTACAAATAAGAGCACTTAGAGGAAAGGATCTTTGTCTCTTTTTTCTTCCAGCTCCATGAACATATGCAGAGAACAGTGCTGGCACTTGGTAGGCACTCAATAAATATTTCTGGAATCAATGAGTGATTTGTTACAACTAAACTGGAATTTAATTTGTTTCTGCCTAAAGACATGAATTTAAAATATTTAAGTGCTGTCTTACCATCATGCATAATATTTTTCTTTCCTGTTCTGAATTTCAATTTACTCTTAACACTGCCTGTTTTACTCTTTCAAGTTTGATGATTCTCTTTTGCAGAAAAGTCTTGACACAGATATTAAGACAGAAATGAAATCATGTGAGAGCTTTCAGGATGACAACCCTGTTTGCCTTCTTAGGTGTTCCTCCCAGGAAAGGTTTCTCGACACCTTAGCTGCCTGTGACTGCTCATTTTAAGTAGGTTTTTATCCCTGCTGAGTTCAGTGTCAGAGACCAGGCCAGGGCCATTTATTTCACAGACTGTCAGCAAAGAGCAAAGTTACACTTCCCCTGCTGACTCTTGCCTTTACCTTTAAACTAAAGAGTTCCTGCAGCCATGAACACAGGTGCACCTCTCCCAGGTAAGGTGATCTTAGGGGGAAACATGCAGTGGTCTTTCAGCACTCCTGCTTTCCTGTCATGCCCCACAGAAATTCTTCCTGTCACTCCAGATTTCCATTTCTTGAAAAATGCCTTCAGAACCACATGGAAGGTTTGGAAGGCATCCAGCGAGGAGAAAACAAAAGTTTAAATCTGGGAGAGATCTTCCCAATCAAGAAACTAGAATCAGACAGACTTTTTATGTGTCTAATTACAAGTGGTTAATTAAGTTTGCTACTCTTCTAAACTTAAGGTATCAGTTCAGTTCAGTTCAGTCGCTCAGTAGTGTCTGACTTTTTGCGACCCCATGAATCACAGCACGCCAGGCCTCTCTGTCCCTCACCAACTCCTGAAGTTCACTGAAACTCATGTCCATCGAGTCGGTGATGCCATCTAGCCATCTCATCCTCTGTCGCCCCCTTCTCCTCCTGCCCCCAATCCCTCTCAGCATCAGAGTCTTTTCAAGGAATAGGATACATAAAAATTAGAGAAGACATATTCATAAATTTTTTTTCACAAACTTATGAACATACACACAGCACTTTATCAGGAGATTTCTGTTTTTACTTCTTTTGAAGGCAGGTCTTTTTAATCTGCATCAATGAGGCAGGAGAGAGAATTTTGAAAGAAGACTGGAAAGTATTTATTTACATTAGAAAGGTAGACACATCAAACATCATCAAACATCATAGGTGGGGAAAGAAAGAGAAGATCCTGCTTAGTCTGGGTCTGCAGATAGTTCCAGGGCAGAATTTGTGCTGGGGGTTGGTGTTCAGCCGAAAGGGGACTTCAAGAAGGTAAGTCAGTAATAAATGGAGTTCCATGTCTGGTTCCTTCCAGATTTCTCTTAAGATGCTCAAAATGTTTTAAAACTCTCTTTTAAACATTGGGTAATACTAAGGTTTATATTTGTGTGTTTTCTTAGTCGAAAACAGATAAATGATAATCTGCCTGCACTGCATAGAGGTGGGCATTGTATTCTAAATTGTAAAAGAAAATGTGAGGACTTCCACTCAGATCCATATGGAACAGCAGGGAAGATTTATGTTTCTACTGAAGCAAACCCCCCAGTGGGAAAATGTATGAAACAATGGATTTCAAGACACTGGACATCAGGCCACAAAGAATAGTAATCTATAAGAGATGGAAATAATGATCATGCCACTTCCTTCTAGCCTACTGTTTTCCCAGTTTTCTGATTTAGAAAGTTGCAGGCTACTGTCCAAGAAAGGGGAATGCAGGCAGAGCCTGGCAGACTTCCTGAGATGGAGAGATCAAGCTGAGAGTTTGGAGACCAGCATGTCAGACAGAGTTGGTAAACGAGAGAATGCCTCCCAAGGGAGAAATGTGGAGATCTAAACAGAGCATCCTTGATTACTCAACATGGTGTTAATACACCACCTGAGTAAGGAAACTACTCAATAACAGAGAAAGAAACACATAAAAAGGTTAAAGAGCACAGGAACCAGTCCTCAGGCAAACTTGATTTTGTCATTTAATCTTCCTATTAGATTTGTAAATGGTTGATCACTACCTGCCTGCCAATGCAGAAGACACATGAGACTTCAGTTCTATCCCTGGGTCAGGAAAATCCCCTGGAGGCTGGCATGACAAGCCACTCCAGCATTTTTGCCTGCAAAATCCCAGGGACAGAGGAGCCTGGAGGGCCACAGTGCATAGTGTTGCAAAGAATCGGACACAACTGAAACAACTTAGCATGCACTATCTTTAATGTATATTTGCCTTTACTTAGAATATTTTTCCTTTGGTAGTTCTCATAGTTTTAGTTGTAGAGTTTTCTTTTCCACTTAGAGGATTCACTTAAACATTTCTTGTAAAGCTGGTTTGGTGGTGCTGAACTCTGAGCTTTCACTTGTCTGTAAAACATTTGATCTCTCCTTCTAATCTGAATGAGATCCTTGCCAGGTAGAATAGTCTCGGTTGTTGGTTTTTCCTTTTCATCACTTTAAAATGATCATGCCAATCCTTTCTGGCCTACACATTTTCTGCTGAAAAGTCAGCAGACAGTATAATGGGAGTTGTCTTATATGCAACTTGTAGATTTTCCTTTGCTGCTTTTAATATTTGTTCTTTTTTGCCATATTAATTACAGTGTATCTTGGTGTGGGCTTCTTCTTCTTCTAAGAAGCCCACACCATTCTTTCTGGAGTGCTCCATTCTTTCTGGAGTGCTCTGTGCTTCCTGGATTTGGATGTCTATTTTCTTTCCCAAGTTAGGAAAGTTTTCATCCATTATGTATTCAAATTTGTCCTCTGCCCCTTTCTCTCTTCTGGGATTCTGTAATGCAAATATTAATACACTTGATGATTGTGTCTCATGGCTGACTATAGACCCTGAAGGTTTTGGAGCTAGTATTGGTCCCCTGGATAGTGCAGCAGGTCCTTGGCCCTCTTGTGGGTGGGACTTGATCCCAGGGTGAATAGGGTTTGGGGGGTCCTGTAGCATCCTACCTGCAGGTATGTGGAACTGTGTGCCAGCCCAGGTGGCCACTTGACCTGGGATATCCCAGGACCAGTGAAAACTAGCTGGTGAGCAGAGCTGAGTCCAGGCACTATAACTTAGAGGGAGGATTCCAAAATGGTACTTTCCAGCACCAATGTCTTCATGGTAGGATGAGTTCCCTGAAGTGGCTGTTCCCAAAGTCTGGGTCCTCAGAGTTAGACCCAGATGCCTTCTGCTTCCCAGGGAAACATTCCAAGATTAGCAAGTGAGTCTCACTCAGGCTTTGTTCAAATTACGGCTTTTGCCTTGGGTCTTAGAAAGTGTGAAATTTTGTGTGAGCTCTTACACAATAGAAGTCTCTATGTCTCACAGGTCTCTGGCGCTCCTCAAAATAAGCACCACTGGATTTCAGCAACAAACATTCTAGACTTTCATCATCTTGATGCAGGATTCCTGGTCTGGAAAGCCCAGTGTGGAGCTCAGACCTTTTATTCTTTGCAGAGAACATTAGCAATTGTAATTATTCTCCTGTTTGGGAGTCGCTTACCTAAGGGTATAGGTCTTGACCATACTGCATCTCCACCACTTCTACCCATTTCATTGTGGTTTCTTCTTCTTCTTCTTCTTCTTTTTTTTTTAATTTGTTTATTTTGGGCTATGCTGGGTCTTTGTTGCTGCATGGACTTTTCTCTAGTTGCTGTGAGTGGGGGCTACTCTTCATTGCATTGCTCAGGCTTCTCATTGCAGTGGTTTCTTTTGTGGCAGAGAGCAGACTCCGGGGCACGGAGCTTCAGTAGTTGTGGCGTGTGGGCTCAATAGTTGCAGTTCCTGGGCTCTAGAGCACAGGCTCAATAGTTGTGGCCAACAGGCTGAGTTAACTCCGTGGCAGATGGGATCTTCCTGGATTAGGGATCTAACTGGAGTCTCCTGCATTGGTGGGTCAATTCTTTACCACTGAGCCACCAAGGAAGGTCATCTCATGTGGTTCCTTCTGTATATCTTTAGTTGTAGAAGATCTTTTCTGCTAGTCGTCACATTGTTCTCATCTGTAGTTGCTCTGTAAATAGTCACAATGTAGGTTTGCCCCTGGGGTGAGGGACACTCAGGGTATTCTTATTCTAATACCACCTTGGCCGCCATTATATGTTTCCTTTTTGATGCAATTCTAGAAAATGCAAACTAATCATAGTAACATCAGATCAGTATTTGCCTGGGATGGGAGGAGAGGTGGGGTTTGGGAGGGATTACAAAGGTACAAGGGGGAAAGTTTAGAGTAATGCGATATTTATTATTTTTATTGTGGTAATGGTTTCATGAATGTACACATCTACTACATTTTTCACATTTCATACCTTAAATAAGTACAAATTATTGTATGTAAATTATGCATTAATTCAACTATTTTTAAAGAAACATTTTAAAATCTTACAAGATAGGAGAAGAGAAGGGGCAGAAGAAGAAGACCTTAAAAAAAACACTCTTAACTCAGTAAGATAAAGAGTAGAATGTCTGGCATTCTGGGCTTCCCAGGTGGCTCAGTGGTGAAGAATCCACCTGCCAGTGTAGGACACACAGGAGATGCGGGTTTGATCCCTGGGTTGAGAAGATACCCTAGAGAAGGAAATGGTAACCTACTCCAGTATTCTTGCCTTTTTGAAAAGTTCTATGGACAGAGGAGCCTGGCAGGCACCAGTCCATAGCGTTTCAAAGAGTCGAACATGACTGCGTGACTGAGCACACATACATACATGTCTGGCATTATGCTTTCCAGATCCCAGATGGTCTCCACTTATATACAGCAGAGCTATCTGATCCACTGCTCCTATGCAAGCTACTAAATTCTCTATGAAATTTTACTCCCTAAAATTATAATAGCCTGGTCTTTTACTGGACCAGGCGAAGTTAAGTTTGCTTTTTAGATGGTGCACATCACCTAGCATTTTTGTAAATAAATTATTCTTACTGAGGGAGGCTATGATAAAGAAGCAGATTCCAATCAACATATCTTGCACATTCTTATTTTCTCTAGATTACACCTAAAGATATGCAGGTTTCGGAAGAAAGTGGCCCAGAAGAATTTTAGGTTTTGGGACTAGCAAATGTAAAATAAGGAAAATCATTGTATTATTTGGGCTTCCCTGGGGGCTCAGTGGTAAAGAATCTGCCTGCCAATGCAGGAGAAATGGGTTCAATCCCTGAGTCAGGACTATCCCCTGGAGAAGGAAATGGCAACTAACTCCAGGATTCTTACCTGGCAAATCCTATGGAAAGAGGAGCCTAGCATGGAGCTGCAAGAGAGTCAGACACAACTTATCAACTAAACAGCAACAACAAATATATATTATCTAGATACTGGGGCAAGTATAAATGAATCTTGATCAATGGAGAAAAGACAAAAGTTTAAACACATTTTCTTTCAATCTTTGAAAGCTAAGAAATGTTATCAAAATATTATAGTTGAAAAATAGGGAAGTTGGTTTATTTGTGTCCACTTCACAGTAACATCCTCTTCAAGTCCAAAACTGTATTTTATTTCTATGGAAAATTTGTATCATTGTTTAAATAAATTGTTCTTCAGATAAGAAGTTGAGAAAAGTAAAAACCAGGATGTGAAGTTACAGTAAAATATGTAGATATATGCTAAATATTGTGCATTTCACAGATTCCTTGGCAATCTTCTGATTGTTAAAATTTCTTCAGAAATAAATGCAGATGCCAAGTTTTATCAAAGAATTTGTACATTTCCCTTTTCATACAGAAGTTTGTAAATACTGTTTTACATATTACAGTAACACTGCATATATCTAAAGTCAAGAAAGACCTGATCTCATCTCATTTAAACTGACATTCCTTGTGTTTCTCGATGTTTCATCACATTTGGGAGAAATTGCAGATGAACAAGTATTTGATAGAGCACAGAACCTACTTTTAACATCAAATTGTATTATTTAAAAATACAGTTTTAAGTACAATAAAATGTTTGCGTGACATGAAAGTTTTCATGCAACTAGTTTTCATGCAAACAGGGGTAAGATAGCATCAATTTTTCAGTATGGCATTGAGCAGGGTAAAAAGTGGAAGACTATGGCCACAAAGTGCTATGGAGTGCAGTTTTGGTAGTAACAGCAAAGAAGTGGCAGACTGTACTTTCAAACATGCCCACAGTCTATTTCCCAACAAGCGTTCTCTTCTGCAATGACACCTTGACGTTGCATACCAAAAAGAGAGACTATTTCTCCACTTCATAGAACATGGTATGCCCTGTTACTTCTTTAACAAACACAAATAATTGCCGAAATAATGACGTGCCAATTCCAGGCTTTGACCTCATCTGGGGATCTCCTCCTTCCTTTCTCTTAGAAGCCATGCACCATGTAATTAGTGGCACTACCAAAGAGCACCATGCTTTAAAACTCCCAAGTCAGACAATCCAAGAGTGGGAAAACATATTTTCTAATGATGAGACTGACAAGGAATTAGTATCTAAAATTTACAAACAGTTCCTGTAACTTAATATCAAAAAACCAAATAACCCAATCATGGCCAGAAGACCTAAACAGACCTTTCTCCAAAGAGGACATAAAGATGGCCAAGAGGCACATGAAAAGATGCTCAACATCACTGATTATGAGAAATGCAAATCAAAACTAAAATGAGTTATCACCTCACACCAGTCAGAATGGCCATCCTCAAAAAATCTACAAACAATAAATGCTAGAAATGATGTGGAAAAAAGGGAACCCTCCTACACTGTTGATAGGAATGTAAATTGGTACAGCCACTATGGAAAACTATAAATAGAGCTATGATATGATCCATCAATCCCATTCCTAGGCTTATATCCATAGAAAAACATGGTTCAAAAGGATATGTGCACTCCAGTATTCATTGCAGCACAGTTTACAATAGCTAAGACATAGGAGCAACCTAAATGTCTATCAACAGATGCAAGGATAAAGAAGATATATAATGGAATATTACTCAGCCATACAAAAGAATGAAATAATGCCATTTTCAACAACATAGACGGCCCTGGAGATTATCAAACTAAGTGAAGAAAGCCAGGCAAAGACAAATATCATACCATATCACTTATATGTGGAATCTAAACAAATGTGATACAAATGAACTCATTTACAAAACAGAAACAGACTCAAAGAACAAATTTATGGTTATTGTGGGGAGAGTTGGGGGGAGGGATAGATTGAAGTTTGGGATTGACGTGTACACTCTGCTATATTTAAAATAGAGAAGTAACAAAGACCTATTGTATACCACAGGGAATTCTGCTCAATATTCTGTAATAACCTAAACAGGAAAAGAATAGATACATATATATGTGTAACTGCATTACTTTGCTGTACACCTGAAACTAGTGCCACACTGTTAATCAACTATGTGTTTAATCACTCAGTCGTGTCTGACTCTTTGTGACCCCATTAACTGTAGCCTGCCAGGCTCCTCTATCCATGGAATTCTTTAAGCAAGAATACTGGAGTGGTTATTCTCTTCTCCAGGGGGATCTTCCTGACCTAGGGATCGAACCCAAGCCTCCTGAATTGCAGGTAGATACTTTACTGTCTGAGCCCACCGTGGAAGCCCATAGTTATGCTCCAATGTAAAATGATTTTTTTTAACAAAAGCCCAAGTCAGTGGTTAAGACTCTTAAGAGTGAGGAACCTCATGAAGAGGGAAGCACTGAGAGAATCTTTGAGCAGACTGAGACAGTCTGCTCAGACAAGAAGCACTGAGACACTAGATGAGTGTGGGGAAAACTCACTTGGATGCACATCTTTAGCCCAGCTACCTGAGATAACATTCATTTCAGTTCAGTTCAGTCGCTCAGTCATGTCCGACTTTTTGCGACCCCATGAATCGCAGCATGCCAGGCCTCCCTGTCCATCACGTGGATCAAAAACCAACCTCCAACCAAGTTCTTCCCAAGGCCCTATGTACAAAGTTGTGAGCAAAGTAAAATGGCTGTTCTAAATCACTTAACTCTGAAGTAATGTTTTTTGCAGCAATAAATAATGGAAACAAATTATGTCTTGAAATGAGGTTCTGAAACAAATAGTATTTTCACTGAGACTATAAAACAGGCAGAAGATAAAAGAGCCTTGAGAAGACTGTTAGTAAAGAATGAAGACATTGTTATCACAGCTGGAGGAAAGACACCCTCTGTTAGAAATACCCTCTGTCATAATAATATTCCAATATTATGGATGAATATTTGGCAACACTGTCACCTCTGACAATGTGGAAAATAGAATTATACCTACCTGCCATGCTTTGCTAAGGAGATTCCCAGACAGAATGATGAAAGCACCAACATTTTTTGGAGTCATGATAGAGAAATGAGTTTAAAATGGAATTATAGAGGCTTCAAGATAGTCTTTTTAGCCAGGGAAAAGATTATCAAAATGAAAACTGGCCTCAGTGTAATGATAACGTTTAGAATACAATGGTTACCAAAGGGTAGGGGGAAGAGAAGGGATAAATTAGGAGTCTGAGATTAACACATACACATTACTATATATAAAATAAATAACCAACAAGGACCTATTGTATAGCACCCTGTATAGTTATAGTTCCCTAACTATACCCATATTTTATGATAACCTAGATAGGAAAAGAATCAGAAAAAAAAAGACATGTGTAGGTATAACTGAATCACTTTGCTGTATACCTAAAAGTAACACAACACTGTAAGTCAACTATCAGTCAGTCAGTTTAGTTGCTCAGTCATGTCCGACTCTTTGCAACCCCATGAATCGCAGCATGCCAGGCCTCCCTGTTCATTACCATCTCTCGGAGTTCACTCAGACTCATGTCCATCAAGGCTGTGATGCCATCCAGCCATCTCATCCTCGGTCATCCCCTTCTCCTCCTGCCTCCAATCGCCCCCAGCATCAAAGTCTTATACTTCAATAAAAAAAATAAAATAAAATAAAAGTAAAATGCTTGGACCACATACACACAAAAAAGATATAACAAGACCCTTTGTTGAGAATTCGGGAAGATTTAAGGGTCTGCTCAAAGATTCTCTAGAAATAAACAATGAGGCCCTTAAGAATCTTGAGGATATGGCTTATATATGCTCAGCTAGACAAAAGGATTTTTATGGATCTTAAGGGCATTGTCCAACAGCACCCTGATTCTTGGAATAGAGGAACTTGAATCTAATAGATGGACAGATCTGACTTTTATCTAATAAAGTGAACCCCAATGTTGTTTTCAAGCAAGTCATACTTTGTAAGAGAATTTTATTTGTTAGTTTGGATTGAAAAAGACAGTTCAATTAAAAAAAAAAAAAAAAAAGACAGACAGACCTCTGGGTCCTCAGTCGTCCAGGGCTGGAAATATGCTGAGAAAACCACACAACTGCAAACACAGAGCAAAAGTCCAGAGAGCAGAGTCTATCTATATCCACAGAGAATGTTTCTCAGGGAGTGGAATCGAGCCTATGTCAAGAAAAAGCCAACATGTGCCTGGTTAATTCTCAGAAATGCTTTAGGANGAAAACCACACAACTGCAAACACAGAGCAAAAGTCCAGAGAGCAGAGTCTATCTATATCCACAGAGAATGTTTCTCAGGGAGTGGAATCGAGCCTATGTCAAGAAAAAGCCAACATGTGCCTGGTTAATTCTCAGAAATGCTTTAGGACAATGATGCTATATACATCTCATCTCATAGCCCTCCACTTAGGGATCTGGACCATTTATTACTTTATCCTACTCTTGTATCAACATTGTATGTTGGGTGTGAGGAAGGGAGATAACTGCTTTCCAATTCAGTCTCAAGTTGAGAGTAACTACACTTGGGAAACCTCTATCACATTTGGACCTAAATTTAGGTGGCCAGCTCCTGGACTTTGAGAAGCAGTCATGTTGGACAGAGAACCTTGGGCTTTGAGGGGGCAGGAGTGTGTTTTACATGTGTGAGAGATGTGAATCGTAATGACCAGGGGACAGACTGGTAGGTAGCTTCCCTTCATGAACACAGGCTGCTGTTCATATAAAGAGGTGGCGTCTAATTCCCTGCTCCTCAAATATGATGGCCTACTCCCAGTGGCTTCACTGGTTAATAGAGAATAATTGAAATGACATTGTGAAGCTTCTGAGGTTAGAATAGAAGAAGCCTTTTAGTGACACTTGAGCTTCTTGGAATCAACTCCACATGGCATCATATGAATCAGAGACAAGTCTCCCACCCAATTTCTTCCCAAAATCTTGATATAAAAGTTTGGAGTCAAGGAAAATTGTTCTTACAATATACTATATAATATATGTAATGATATAATCATATATAATGTATACCATAGATAACCATCATAAATTATATGTAATGGTTATAATCCCTCCAAGAACTTAAGCTCTATGCTATTGGGATCCCTAAATCTACATCAAAAGTCCAGGTGTATGTGTTCCTATCAAGACCCTGGAGGATCTCTCAGCCTGCAGCCAGCCTAAATCTGGGAGATGTGAGGGAACCATCTTGGATATTCAACCCAGTTGGGACTTCAGCTGACTAAGGAGCCAAATCCTTTGCAGTATGGAAAACAACACTTACACAGGTTGCAAAAAGAAAGAAAGAAAAACTGAATTATTCACATGACTCATGGTCTGAGGAGTGCAAATGTTTGCATATTCAATATTCCTAGAAATAGCGATAATATATTTTAAGATCATTTTCCTCGGTTTTTATTTTAAAGTGAGATATGTATAGAAAACACATGGGGAAAATATTTTCAGGATAAGGTGCTGGAAAGGCAAATATTTTAATGCACACCTTTTAAAAGAAACACTTTCCATTTCTCTTTTTGAAATTCAGTAGGTTTTAGGATTTGTCCCACTGGATGTTTCCAGCCTATGAAAACTTTCCCAGGATAACTGCAGTTCTTTAGGACTGAAACCAAAGCAGCCCAAGGTAAACCACTTATTTGTGGTCTTTGGGATTCTTAGCAATGCTCTTGCTCCTAAAACTTCCTGCTGCATTGGCAGTGCTCACATCCACCCCACATCCTGTTATCTTCCCTGGCATTTGCCATGTATACCCAACTACACAGCTCTTCCTTCAGCCACTGAACGATGAGGGACTTGCTTCTTTGTATTCCTCCCAGAACCTGGCCCAGTGATGCGTTCAAAATAGCTGTTCAGACAGCAGCTGAATGAGAGCATATCTTCAAAATACAGAGGATGGAAAGTCACACTGCATTTTATTTCTACCTTGGGCAAGTGTTCTTTACATGTGCTTACCTGTCAGTTTCTGTTCCCAGAGAAGGGTGGCATGTTAGCAAGAATCATTGCTTCCAAAGAAAATTCCCAGCATTCATGATATCATTCCACCAAAAAGATACAAATGAAGGTTAGGAAAAGAGAAGTGACAGGAAGGTGGTTGCTCAAGGAAAAGCTGGCTTTGGTCACTCAGCTTCAAATCACAAAATGTCATGAAAAGGCCTGGGGGATCCTTGAAAGTGAAGATTGTGGAAGCCGAGGTCAGATTATTAAGAAACATGTGGGACTGAGAGTTTAGAGAAAGCAGGAAGACAAAGACTGAAGGATCAGCAAGAGCCAGAAGAGACATAAATGGCAACAGAGAACCAGTGATAGGTGGACGAGGAAAAGAGCCAGGTGAGTGGTGAATACAGGCTAGCAGAGGAGATCCTTATGTACATCTGCAAGGGTTCCCAGGCAGTTCTGGAGGTAGCCTGTCACGTGGGTAATTCCACTTCACTACCCAGCACAGATAAAAAGCTCTTTCTTCAGCCTATCTATTCATAAAAATAATTCTATATCAACTGCCTATGGTGAACTCAGCTTCCCAGCTGGCTCAGTGGCAAAGAATATACCTGCCAAGCTGGAGACATGGGTTCGATCCTTGGGATGGGAAGATCCCTTGGAGGAGAAAATGGCAACCCATTCCAGTATCCTTGCCTGGGAAATCCATGGACAGAGGAGCCTGGTGGGCTGCAGTCCATGGGGTCACAAAAGAGCCGAACACAACTTAGAGACTAAACTACATGATGATGTCATCATCAGGGTGCTCTGAATAGAGACATAGGTAGACAGACCCCATCATTCCTTTCACATAATTTACATTCTAGAGCAGATGTACTGAGTTGCATGTCAATCACCAGCCACACAGGCTTGCACAGATACTGAAAGGTGGGCAGAGAGAGTTCTTCTGGGGCTGTGACAGTTGCCCCCAATTCAGGGTGCCATTCCACCTGCCTTTGTCTCATCTCAAGATGGCCACCCATTCCCTGTGGCTGGCAGAAGAATCCTCACCCACTGTAGAAGCACACTAAGGAGCCAGCGGAGGCCAGCCTAAGAGCCCTGTTCCCTGAGAGCTCTCACTGCACGGCCTTGAGAAATCACACATCTCAACATGAGAAGATCCCCACCACCTGGTGGGGAGCAAACGCTGCTCTGGGTTCCGGCCCCCTGTCCCCTCAGTGAAGGCTGAGCTATTAGAAACAGCTGCTCTTATCAGGGTGTCGAAGCAGAACTTTCTCCAGGGATTTCTGAACATGAAACAGGAACATGAACATGGCCTGCTGAGAAATTTTGTCAAGAATAAAGAGACCAGAGCTTGTTGCCCTCCATGAAAGGTCAACTGTGGCCCTGCCTGATTCAGAGCCTGGCTCTGTGGACCTGATGTGCTCCCTAAATCTCTTCTAAGCTCTCTACTCTGGTTTCAACCTAACCAGACACTCCCATTTCTCACAGCAGGTTACCATGCAGGCAGAGGCTGCTTCTAAATGATTCCTTAAAAAAAAAAAAAAAATGGAGAAAGAAAAGCCTACAAGCAACCAGTATTGACTGGCATTTCTCATAAGTTCAGTTTATAATGACGGCCTTCTTCCATCATGTGCATTGTTTGGTAGCTTCCTCTTATTGTCACCTGAATACTAATGAGAAACCTGTTCTCAATATCACAGCAATCGAGAGATTTTGAAATATAAATAGGGCCTAGAGAGAGGACCTGCCCGTCACAAGCAAGATCTAGAGTAATGAGGTAGGAAAAAAATCTCCAAACAAAGGAAAATACATGCATTTTACTCCATATGCAATCTATGGATGAAAAGTAATACTCTTCTTTTTTTTTAACATAATAGTTTAGTAAGCCGTGTAAGTTCTCATTCTGAGAAATAATTAGTGGGTAGAATTTGAAATTTGGAATCTCTTCTTCGTTTGTATCTCAGCTCTGTCACATGGTAGGTAGCTGTGTGAATTTGCATGAGATATTTAATCACTTTTTTCTATCTCAATTTTATCATCTACAAAATGGAGGAAATAATCTTACTATGGCGCTTCCCTGATGGCTCTCTCTGTCTGCAGTGTAGGAGATCCAGGTTTAATCCCTGGGTTGGGAAGATCCCCTGGAAAAGGGAAAGGCTACCCACTCCAGTATTCTTGCCTGGAAGATTCCACGGACAGAGGAGCCTGGCTGGCTACAGTCCATGGTGTTACAAAGAGTAGGACGTGACTGAGTGACTAACATTTTCAGTCCTACTATATTTGGAGCCAAAATAATATATAAGAGGTTTCTGATGTGCACTGAGCCTCAAAAACTGCTAGTTAAACTGTCATATGAACAGTCACCTGAGCCTGGGATAAAGGTAGCTTCTGATCTGTGCTCATTCACTCTGGTATCAGCAGCCAACAGGTGCAGGGAGCAAAAACCCTACACAGAATCCTGCCTTCCCAAGGCCTGTGCATTCTCTTCCACATCCTCTGCATCTCCTCATTACATGTCATAGATAGTTCCCACTCTCCAAATGGGCACTGGGTGGAAATAGAATTTCCCATTGCATGTGTGTGCATCTTAATAAATAAGACAAGGACAAAGAAAATAGGCTCTGCCAATATCCATACAGTCTTGAACCAACCCCTTCACTCCTCTAGTGTGGGAGTGTAAACTAGCAGGACCTTATGGGCCCTTCCTGAACCAACCCCTCAACCCCACGTCCTCCACCTGCCTCTTTTCTGTAGAAAAATTTTAGCCTCTTAGACCTTTTCTGGTTTCCAAAGAGTAAATTTAATCAGAGAAGTGAGAAAATGCAGAAAAGAAACAGTCAAACAAGAAAAATAGTAATAATTTAGCCATTAAACTTTTAGTTCCTCAAGGGCTAAAAATGATATTCTGAGACATATCCTTTGAGCTGCTTTGCAGATCCTGTAATCCCCACAGTGTGGAAGAAGTTAACTGTATGCTGCCCACAAACACGTAGACTCCAGACCAGGTGGAACCACAAGGATGATGATGTTGACTCCTGATTACTTTACCACCAACAAATCAGAACATTCACAAGGTGATCACACACACCACATCACTTCCCTTCACCCTGGTTTTAAAAACCTTTCCCTGAAAACCTTCATGGAATTTGGGTCCTTTAAGCATGAGTTACCTGGACTCTTTAGGGCTTTCCTCATGGCTCAGCAGTAAAGAATCCCCATGCCAATGCAGGAACCACAGGTTTGATCTTGGATCTCCAAGATCCCCTGGAGAAGAAAATGGCAACCCACTCCTGTTTTTTCACCTGGAAAGTCCCATGGACAAAGGAGCCTGGTGAGCTATTATCACAGGGTCTCAAAGAGTTGGACGTGACTTGGTGACTGAACAACAACAATAGCCTGGACTCTGCAATAAGCACCACACCTGCACCATACCCCGGTGTCAGTAGATTGGTTTTACTGCATGTAGGCAAGGGGACCCAAGTTTGGTTCTGTAACAGAAGCATATTTGATGGAGATTATATGAGGAATTTGAGAAAAGGGTAAGGTGGGATGAGAGGGGTGAGACACCACAGCTAGGCCCCTTGTTTTAGCCATTTGTAATATTTACAGCTTAACACTGGATAACTGCCTAAATTTTTGAATTAAAAAAATCAATATATACAAAATAGGGAGCTTAAAAAAATATCTGACAGATAAGTCTAACTGCTGTTAAAACTAATAATGACAGCACAAGAGAACAACAAAAATGCTGGGTATGAGACCTCTCCTGTGAGTCCTCTGGAAGGCCACCGAGTGAGGCATCAGGGCTGCTGCTGCCTCTGTCAGAGTGGTGAGCATGGGGCACCTCTCTGGTCTCCTCTCAAGGAAGAGCTTGCACTGAGGCTGCAAGGAGCTAACAGCCTCCAGACATTCCTCCAGCAAGGTCCGCTTCTCTTCTCCCCTAGGGGCCCCGCAATACCAGAGCACTGCCAGCGGATAGGGCCTGGCTATTTCTGCCCAATACAATTGGTCTCCAAGGGCAATCTCTGCTCTGGTGTGCCCTCTAGGGTGGTAGAGACACTTTCAGATGTACAACTTGGTCAGAAGTGCCCTCTGCTCAATCCTCCTCCTCCCAACCTCCGTCCCCCCCACCTACTCCTTCCCTGCCCCAGGAGTTGGCAGGGCACTGCTGTATTGAGGTCTGAAGGATTTCTTTGCTGTCTTGCTTCATTCTTCTTCTATCTTTCGCAAGCCTTACCTCCCAATAAAGCTTGTGAACTCCTAACTTCAGCTCAGCCTCTGCTTCCTGGATAACTCAAATGGCACAGAAGGAACCTCCTGGATCTGGAAATTGGGTTTTGCTTCCCTGGTGGCTCAGCTGTAAAAAATCCACCTGTAATGCAGGAGACTGCCTGTCTCCAGTATTCTTGCCTGGGAAATCCCACGGTCGGTGCAGACTTGGGTAGGCTACAGTCCATAGTGTCAAAAGAGTTGGACATAGCTTAGGGACTAAACCACTTTCGCAGAAACTGAATCACCTGGGTATCTATTCTTTTTTTAATATACTTATTTAGTTGTCTACTTTTTGTTTCCTTATATCTTTAATCATCAACGTTCCACTTATTTTCTGCAGATTTCTCATTGCTTATATCAGAATTGTTTTCATGTTATTGCTCACATAGAATCTTCGTCCATCACATCTTTACAATTCTTCCCTAACTTATCACACTAAACTGCTTTTCAAAAGATAAAAAACATGGAGTTATTTAATAAATTATGTATTGATTTTTTTACTCTGTATCAGGCACTGCTAAGGTACCGAGGTATCTGCCTTGAGACTGATGGCCCAATTGTCCTACATCTGTGACAGTTAGGGTTTCATGAGTGAGGAGATAGATCACATAGCAAACCAACTGCCATCCTCAAGCACTGCTTGAACCTTCCCCAGGCTTTGTCCTTCACTTTATTCTCTGCTCTAATGTAACCTTACGGAGGTCCTCCATGCATATTCCAAGCAAACAGCTCTTTTCCTTCATCTCACTGAGTCTTTCTTTCTTGCACTTGTTGCATCATCATATAGAATCTAGAAAGATGGTACTGATGAACTTATTTGCAGGGCAGCAATGAAGATGCAGACATAGAGAACAGAGTTGTGGACACAGTGGAGGAAGGAGAAAGTGGGCTGAATGGAGAGAGTATCATGGAAACATATACACTTCCATATGGAAAATAGATAGCCGGTGGGAATTTGCTGTATGAATACAGGGAGCTCAACCCAGGGCTCTCTGAGGACCTAGAGGGGTGGAAAAGGGTGGCAGATGTGAGGGAAGTTCAAGTAGGAGGGGACATACATATTCCTATGGTTGACTCATGTTTATGTATGGCAGAGACCAACCCAATATTGTAAAGCAATTATCTTCTGATTAAAAACAAATAAATTTTTAAAAATTTTAGAAAAATAAAAAATTAAAAACCACAGTTGACCCTTGAACAACATGAGTGTGAACTTCATGAGTTCACTTATATGCAGATTTATTCCAATAGGACATACTATATAGTACCACATAATCTGGGGTTGTTTGAATCCACAGATATTGAACCAAGGATACTGAAGAACCAGGTATACCAGGGGGCCCACTGACTACAAATTATACTCAGAATTTTGACTCTGCTGAGTGTCAGTGCCCCAACCTACACATTAAGGGTCGACTGTATATATGTTTGTTTATTGTTTAATCTGTGTTCCTGCTAAAAAGTAAGCTTCATGAAGCCAGAAATTTTGTTCAAATCTCCAGTTACTAAAGCAGTGACTTTCCCCTACAGTGGGACTTAATCCACACTGTGACATGAAAACAATAACAATTTATTTGCTTCTCTGGGATAAAAGAAATAAGATTATCTGATATATAAAATTATATTCATTACTGAGATGACAGATCTCCTCCTACATGCATCTTACTCTGAAAACTTAGATAATGATAGTATGAAGCCATGAAAAAGAGAAAACATTTTGAAAATTGCAATATTTTAATAATTCACATAATTTTTTAAACTGTCCACTATTATGTTTCAGATGTCTCAATTTATCAGTCAATAAAAGTATTATATAATATGTATAAAATTCATATTATGTACATGTATATAAATATGAAATTTTTCCCTGTATATAGGTATGTGTTGAAAACATTTTTTTCTGATAGATTATGCACTCAAATATATTTAATAACCTGGTAGGCTGCAGTCCATGGGGTCGCTAAAAGTCGGGCATGACTGAGCGATTTCACTTTCACGCATTGGAGAAGGAAATGGCAACCCACTCCAGTATTCTTGCCTGGAGAATCCCAGGGACAGAGGAGCCTAGTGGGCTACCGTCTATGGGGTTACAGAGAGTCGGACACGACTGAAGTGACTTAGCAGCAGCAGCTCTAGATGTGAGTTTTAAATTGTCTACCCACTCCAGTATTCTTGCCTAGAGAAATCCAGGGATGGGGGAGCCTGGTGGGCTGCTGTCCGTGGGTCGCACAGAGTCGGACATGACTGAAGTGACTTAGCAGCAGCAGCAGCAGCAATATGATAGAAAATGTTAAGAGCTATATTGAATCTTCCTTTCACTGATATGTTGAATTCTTAACCTCCAGCACCTCAGAATTGACTGTTTGGTTATATGATGTTCAAAGTGGTAATTAAGGTAAGGTGACCAATGTGACTGATGTCCTTATAAGAAGAGAATATTGATATGCAGAAGTAAGACCACATGAAGACACACAGAAAAGGTGATTATCTATAAGTGAAGGAAGGAAGCCATAGAAGAAACCAATTCTGCCAACAGCTTCATCTCAAGTCTGCTGGCTTCCAAGACTGTAGGGAAATAATTTCTGTAGTTTAGTCCACCCAGTATGGTATTTGTTATAGAAGTTCTAGCAAACTAATAGAGAAGATTATACAGATTTAGGTAAAATTCTACATTCTGTCCTTACTTTTCTCATAATAGTGATTTTCTTTTAAAAATAATTATGTTATACATGGGCTTCCCTGGTGGCACATATGGTAAAGAATCCACGTGCAATGGGGGAGACCTGGCTTCAGTCTCTGGGTTGGGAAGATCCCTTGGAGGAAGACATGGCAATCCACTCCAGTATTCTTGCCTGGAGAATTCCCATGAACAGAGGAGCTTGGTGGGTTACAATCCATGGAATTGCAAAGAGTCAGACATGACTAAGTGAGTAACACTCTAGCACTTGCTCATGAATGATACATATATATAAATTATCTATGCTTGCATTTAGAACTCTCTAGAAATAACAGAGATATCACATAGTTTGAGATCACCAAATACCTATATTTTAAAATACCTGTGTTGAAATTCTTATATGTAATTATAATTTTGTCTGTCCTTACTAATTATTTTAAGTGGAAAACTTTAATGCTTAACCACAACAGTTTAGGTAACAAAGTAAATATTCATCCTCAAGTTGTAGGTCTGTTTTGTGTTTATTATTGAAACCCATCTGTTTGTTTGGAAATTGAAACCAAGTAGATTGCTAGGGACACATTGCTGAGAAGAGCTGGCCTTTCGTGGTCTGTCTGGTGATACACTGGGTTCAGGCCCATGAATGTGAGTTATCACAATGTCTCAGCCTCAGCCACAACTCAACATCAAGCATCTTGTAGATGCTATGGAAATACTTCAGTTCAGTTCAGTTCAGTCACTCAGTCGTGTCCGACTCTTTGCTATCCCATGAATCCCAGCACGCCAGGCTTCCCTGTTCATCACCATCTCTCGGAGTTCACTCAGACTCACATCCATCGAGCCCGTGATGCCATCCAGCCATCTCATCCTCGGTCGTCCCCTTCTCCTCCTACCCCCAATCCCTCCCAGCATCAGAGTCTTTTCCAGTGAGTCAACTCTTCGCATGAGGTGGCCAAAGTACTGGAGTTTCAGCTTCAGCATCATTCCTTCCAAAGAAATCCCAGGGTTGATCTCCTTCAGAATGGACTGGTTGGATCTCCTTGCAGTCCAAGGGACTCTCAAGAGTCTTCTCCAACACCACACTTCAAAAGCATCAATTCTTCGGCGCTCAGCCTTCTTCACAGTCCAACTCTCACATCCATACATGACCNTGGTTGGATCTCCTTGCAGTCCAAGGGACTCTCAAGAGTCTTCTCCAACACCACACTTCAAAAGCATCAATTCTTCGGCGCTCAGCCATCTTCACAGTCCAATTCTCACATCCATACATGACTACCAGAAAAACCATAGCCTTGGCTAGACGGACCTTAGTTGGCAAAGTAATGTCTCTGCTTTTAAATATGCTATCTAGGTTGGTCATAACTTTTCTTCCAAGGAGTAAGGGTCTTTTAATTTCATAGCTGCAGTCACCATCTGCAGTGCATAGAGACCCAATTTTACCAGATTCTTTTCAAAATTTGTTGTTTTCTGTTTTGTGGTACTAATCATCCTAATAGGTATGAAATGATATTGTGCTTTTGATTTGTACTTCCTTGTATAGTTAGTGATAACTGAGCACCTTTTCATGTACCTATTGACCATTTGTATGTCTTCTTTAGATAGTAAATCTATTCAAGACTTTTGCCCACTTTTAAAATCAGGTTATTTGTTTGTTTTGCTACTGAGTTGTAGAAATTCATTATATATTTTGGGTATTAAATCTTTATGACATGTATGGTTTGCACACATTTTCTCCCTTACTTTAAGTTGCTTTTTCATTCTGTTGATTATTTCCTTTCCTGCACAGATATTTTTTAAGTTTGATATAGCCCCACTTGTCTATTTCTGCTTTTGTTGCCTGTGCCTTTGTTGGTATATTCAAATCATCATCACTGAGATCAATGTTATGAAAAANCGGCGCGCGTCCTCCACACATGGCCGTCTGCACCGCCGCACGCACTGTCGCACTGAGTGCTTCCTTCATGACTGAGCCACGCTCACCCTCTCTCACTCGTGTGTGACACCGGGTCCCTCCCTCAGGTGTCACATGGAGCTTTCCTCCCACCTGTGACTCACCTGGTCTCTTCTGCACTCATGTGCCAGGAGAGGTCCCTTCCACCACGTGTCCGTGTGTCACGGCAGGGCCTTTCTCAGCCGTACACTAGATGCAAGCCCTGCGGCATGCATGTTTCTGACTGAACCGCTCCCCCGGAATGTGCCCCAGGAGCCTCTCGCCCTGTCCTATGTCCCACCGCGCTCCTCCCCCTTGCACGTTACCCACGAACGCCACTGAGCTGCTCACTCTTTCTTAGGTCCCGCTAGACACTCTTCCTTCCGTGTGTTCCCTGCGGCTCCGATCTGTGTCCTACTGAATTCTTCCCCCGTTCTAGGGAAAACTGAGCCCCTTACTTTTCCATGTGTCTACTGAGGCCTCCCCCTTTCATGTGTCCCTCTGAGCCCCTCCCCTTTCTTGTGTCCCTCTGAGCCCCTCCCCTTTCTTGTGTCCCTCTGAGCCCCNCTTGGCATGCTGCGATTCATGGGGTCTCAAAGAGATGGACACGACTGAGTGACTGAACTGAACTGATACATCTCAGTCATCACAGTGGACAAAAAGGCACAGATGTTTCATTAGAAGCTAGAAAGGAATTTATTAAATTAATTTTCATGTAAATTTTACATTTAGTAAAGTATCTAAAAGCAAGTAAATCTTTCCAAAAAGATTAAGCTGGGCCTTTCAAGGGGGAAGCCTAACATCAATATTGACTATCAACAGTTTCTCTTCTTTCATTCTCCCCTGAATCTATACCAATAAACATTTCACCATGCACCCCAAATCTCAAAGATCTAAGTATTCATTGGAAGGACTGATGCTGAAGCTGAAACTCCAGTACTTTGACCCACCTAATGTGAAGAGCTAATTCACTGGGAAAGATCCTGATGCTGGGGAAGATTGAGGGCTAGAGTAAAAAGAGGTGACAGAAGATGAGATGGTTGAATGGCATCATTGACAAAATGGACATGAGTTTAAGCAAACTTCGAGAGATAGTGAAGGACAGGGAAGATTGGCATGCTGTATTTTATGGTATCACAGAGTTGGACACGACTTAGCAACTGAATAGCAGCTATGAAACTAGTACAATATTGATCATTATTACTTACACTGATTCTGTCAAACAGCTCTTATCAAGTCCACTCCTGGTAAATTTCCAATTCTCACTATTACATGACTCATCAGTGACTTGGACAGAGTTGTTAACTCCTTCCTGTGTGGAGCCCGCTTTTCCCCATCTCCTAGGAAACACCACCTTCTTCCTACTCTTTGATCTCCTTGGGTAGTTCCTCATTTCTCTGGACTCAGAATTGCCCCAGGTTTGTCTTTGGTCCACTTCTCTATCTTTATTCATTCCTGATGATCTCATCTGGTTTCTTGGCTTTGCCTGTCATCTACAGGCTGCACCTCCAAATTTAAATCCCAGCCTCTGTGTGCTCTAAACCACAGACCCATTGATCAAACTACTTGCCACCTCCACTTGGATAACTAAGGATATCTAATAGCCCCCAGAGTTAACATCTCCCAAAACTAACTGATTTCTACATAGCCCCAAACAGACTCGTCTTCCATCATTAGTATCCCTGCGTGTTAATAGGGCATTCCTATTTTTCAACTGCTCCATCCTTCAAGCCATTCTTTCCTGCTCTGCCTCCCTATCTCACACCTTACTTCTATTCAGTGTAAATAGTGTTGGCTATATATTTCAAATATATCCATAATCTGATTCTCCTTACCAACTGCATCACTGTGAACTGCTCCATACTACCACCATCTCTCTCCTAAGTACTTGTAGGTGGTTAGGGTGCAGATAAATGGTACCCCACTCCAGTACTCTTGCCTGGAAAATCCCATAGATGGAGGAGCCTGGTAGGCTGCAGTCCATGGGGTAGCTGAGAGTTGCACACGACTCAGTGACTTCACTTTCACTTTTCACTTTCATGCATTGGAGAAGGAAATGGCAACCCACTCCAGTGTTCTTGCCTGGAGAAGCCCAGGGACAGGGGAGCCCTGGTGGGCTGCCGTCTATGGGGTCACATAGAGTCGGACATGACTGAAGTGACTTAGCAGCAGCAGCAGCAGGGTACAGATAAGGTCAAAAGGCAGATAAGTGACAACAAAGGGGAAAGTCAATGCATGGCTTGAGGTCATTGAGAAGTCAGGCTAGTTGTGTGGGTTCTTTGGATTGGCAGACCCCTAGGATCACAGGAAGTAGACAGGGGTCAGTTCCCCCAAGGAAGATTGTGGGCAGTAGGAAGACATAAGTCATCTGTCTACTGTCACCTAATTTATCGGGTTGTTGTTCAGTCTCTAAGTTGTGTCCAACTCTTTGTGACTTCATGGACTTATAGTGTGCCAAGCTTCCCTGTCCTTTGCCATCTCCCAGGGTTTGCTCAAACCCATGTCCATTGAGCCGATGACGCCATCCAACCATCTCATCCTCTGTCCTCCCCTTCTCCTCCTCCCCACACTCTTTCCAAGCATCAGAATCTTCTCCAATGAGTTGACTCTTCACATCAAGTGCCCAAAGTATTGGAGTTTCAGCTTAAGCATCAGTCCTTCTGATGAATATTCAAATACTCAAGGTTGATTTCCTTTAGGATTGACTGGTTTGATCACCTTGCAATCCAAGGGACTCTTTAAAAATATTTTTTATTTTTTTAATTTAACTTTATTTATTTTAATTGGAGGCTAATTACTTTACAATATTGTATTGGTTTTGCCATACATCAACATGAATCCTCCACGGGTGTACACGAGTTAGTCTTCTCCTATACTACAATTCAAAAGCATAAATTCTTTGGTGCTCAGGTGGTCATGGTGTAATACATATATTTATTTAAATTTTGATAAAGACCAAAATAATAACAGATTCATAATTAGGCCTTTGAGATGTTGGGTTCATGGGTTTATATTACAGTATTAAGTTATTTAAGTAACTATATGTGTAGAGGTGGACCATGCTTAGATCAATGAAATTAGTGCATCAAAAGTCAAGGAGCATTAATGCAAACCTTTGTACCTTAAATATAAGATAAGATGAAAAAGTTTAAGTAAAGAGGGCCTTCCTCTTGGAAATAGAATGCCAGGAGGATGAAGCAATTAACAAATACTCAACAAGGAAGGATATTATCCTCAGGAGGGATATCAGAGCATTTTTGAACAAAACTTGTAGTATGTAAATGTTGAATTCTTGCCTTCTTTGTTCCAAGCCTGTGAATACTCTGTCATCATGCTTTCTCCCTCGGCCATCTCTCTATGAAAAACTGCTCAGGGAAAGGCGCTAAGGCCACACATACCTATGTGCTTGTTAGCTCAGTGTTATATCCCCAAAGTGCTTAGAATCATAAACCTTATATGAAGCTGTAGACTGAATGTCCATCACTCAAATTAACTGCTAGAATATTCATGAAAGTATAGAAGGGAAATATTTTCAGATATGAATTTTTCCCAAGTACAATAAAAGTCATAAAATCATGTGTCTGTACACATATGCATGCACTTATGACTAGATTTACTTTTGATATGCTGATAAAGAAAAGCGAAAGTGAAGTCATGTCCAACTCTTTGTGACCCCATAGACTGTAGCCTAGCAGGCTCCTCTGTCCATGGGATTTTCCAGGCAATAGTACTGGAGTGGATTGCCATTTCCTTCTCCAGGGGATCTTCCTAACTCAGGGCTTGGACCTGGGTCTCCCACATTATAGACAGACACTTTACCATATGAGCCACCAGGGAAGTCCAGAGATAATAATTCTCTAACTAGTACAGTTCAAACGTGAAGGGAAATCTGCAAAGGGTTTTAAATTAGAAGATCCACTCAGTCAATTACTGCCACTCTGTATGATAATCTTTATAATCAAGCCCTACTGTCTTTTTCTTAATAATTTGTTGTTCAGTCACTGAGTCATGTCTGATTCTTTGCAACCCCATGGACTGCAGCATGCCAGGCTTCTCTGTCTTTCACTATCTGCTGAAGTTTGCTCAAATTCATGTCCATTGAGTCATTCATTATTCATATCCATTATTCTTAATAATAAACGACATCTGTTTATTGCACTCTATGCAGATAACTTATAAACCTTAATTTTAATTCCTTGTGTGGCAGGTATTATTACCTCATTTTTTCAGATAAGAAAACTTTGACTCAGAAGTGCTAAATGAATTTCTCGATCACAGAGGTAGTTTGTGGTAGAGCTGAAAATTAAACTAGTCAGTTCGAAGTACCCCATTTGAATGCCTGTAAGAGAAGGACAAAATGTCTTGGGGGCTGTTGACAGGAGGTAGAGGGCTGTCCAGTTAAGACGGAAGAAGCACTTTTGCAGAACCAGAGTGTTTAGCATGCATATGACAACCATGAAGGGAATGGAAACATTCTAGTCCAGGGGCCCTTTGCAGGAAACACGTTTGGCTGAAGCATGGGCTGTGCCCAGAGGTGATATTTAGGCTGATTACAGAGGACTTTCATCACAAATAAGTTTATATACCTAATTGGATAAGCATGGTAATTGGCCTCACTTATTAAACATTTGCTCCATGCCAGGCAATTACTGTGTTTTTACTCATGTGATGATAATCTAATAGGAGTATATCCTGACACGGAGCAACATGAGTGGAACTGTCATTACCCTTGACTCTTCGCAATTTGTGCCACCATTCTGAGGTCAGAACCTATTTATCCCTCCCCCCCCCAAAACTATCACAGTGTGTCTGAAATCACCAGCAATCAGTTTTTACTTTTCATTTTTCATTATTTATTAGAACGTTATTTATAATCAGGAATTCTACCAAATTACCAGCAGCAGACAATTATGGCAAAGGCCAGACAGAAACCCATGGACACCAAACTTTAAGAATAAATCCAAGTCAGCACTCAGGAGGCCAAGTAGAGTATAGCAATAGAAAATCAAGCACAAGGGCAACATAAAGACTTGTTGAAGGCACAAGGCTTTCTTACTTTCTAACTTCTTGGGAGAGAGGGTAGTACCCCTCCCACTCAGCCCTGCTGGCAGAGCCAGCCCAGGATATGGGGCTGCACAAGCAAAATCTCACAGCTACCTCAGAATATTAGGAGATAAAAGACTCTTCCCCTGATGAGACAGTATCTTAAATTATACCTGTGTTCCTCATGTAGAAATAAGATGCTCTAAATTCAGACATCAACAATTTGTGTGGATTGATTGTAAAAAGGGCAAAATACAATGTAATATTTTTATGTTGACCTATACATGTGCAAAAGTAATTTGGATCTGCTGTACGCAAACTGACCAGAGCATCCTGAACTCTGCAGCTGTCATGAGAGAGGAACACTCCTGATATGTAGGTCTGCCCTTGGATTCCTCTGCTGGCTCATTGCTGACAATTATTTGCTAAGTATTGCAGTACGAGCCAGGTGACAAGAGAGCGGCTGAGATATCAGGCAACTATATAACCTTGTCCCAGCCTCATGACTGCTAAAGAGCTCTTGTTGAACTTGTCTTTTTGAAAGGGAAAAAAAAAGCATTATGGAACTGATATGTATACCCAGAACTCATATCAAAGCTGACACATCAGATACACATTCAAACTACTATGCTGGGCTGTGATGATAATTATTCTGACGGTTGGTATCATTGTGTTCACACTATTACCCAGAAAAATTGCACCTTGAGATTGTTGTGTTGATTCAGATTTGAATCTATTCATATCTAGAGCATAGAGAGATACCAAAATAATTTCAAAATCCTTCCTCGGTAGAAGANATGTTTATACTCAAAATAAGCAATGAGTATCTCCTTACATTTAACTTATTCAACATTTTTTAAGAAAAGAAAACCTCGTTAATTAATATCCAGATGGTGATAATTCACATAGTCTTTCATATTCAAACACTGGTATACTTATTCTGAAAACATTTTGGATTTCGCTAATTGTAAATCCATTTATGTAAAAACAAAGATGCATGTAAAAGGCACCAAGTTTTTAGTTAAAAATAAAATAAAATCAATATGCATTCATGTTTCTAAATATCTGGATAGCACGTCACTTTGGCCAATAACTACTGCCTGGCTTTTAAACTTTTCTTCAGGATGTTTAAATGTCACACACTTGGCTCAACTCTGGTGTTAATTTTGTTACATTATAATGAGCATGGATTCTGGAGATAATCAACCTAAGTGTGAATCCTAGCTCTCACAGTTTATGCTCTGTGTAACTGAGGGAAATCCATTTAGCCTCGGCAACCCCATTTCCACATCTAGGAAGTAAGGATAACAAAATTCTCACCTTACTGAGCTTCAGAAGACTTAATTAAAATAATCCCATACCATGTTTAGCATATTTCTGGCAAACTGTTACCTGTTATTATTACTAACAGTACTTTAACTATTATTTTTATTATTATTTAAATATATTGAGAAAAATGTTTAAGAATATTTAAAGAAGGGAAAAAAAGCTCTAGAGTTCCTGATGTAGCCAATAAATTAAATTTGCAACATTGATTATGTATATCTAAAGAAGACTTCTAATACTGAAAATATCAGAAGTCATTAACCAACGTCAGTGCTATGAAATCTCTGGAAATACCTCTTGCCTCATTTTAGCCCATGCAAAAGGGCCCTGAACATATTTACTTAATGCACAGGTGTCCAATAAGAATCAATCAAACTTCATAAGCATTTGCTAAATTTTTCTTGTAAAGATATTACAGAGCACTATTATTACCTGTTTGAAAATTACCATTTATTTTAAAGTCTTGCAGAAGAGATATAGCTGAAAATATTTTCCATGAAGAGGCAAAACCATGATGACTATTATAGAGTTAAATTGGTGTACTCATACTGAATCACTGAGAACTCTGAAATAATAGCATTTGGAAAAATAAAAAGCAAAGTCACAGCCTTTAGTATTCTACATGGTATAGAGTGACCCACAGGGAAATATAGTGCATTTCATGAATCTTTTACGAACCCAAAGGATGTATTCAAATTACCTCCAAACAATTTTAAGGCAATGATAAACATATCTCTGTAGATCCAGAGGGATGATCTCAACTTCCCATTTCTTGGCTAAGGAGGATTAACATAATCAAGATGAATATCCTTTCCTAGACATTTCCCTATTGTAGACATGTCTAAAGCTTTATGAAAAATCATGAGATAGAGGCAACCATTTCATTTTTCCTGGGGTTATGAGGGATGGAAGTGGGAAGGAGACTTGTGAGCAATTATCATTTATAAAAAACAAAAATTTAAGTGAGCAGAGAGCTAGAAGGGTATTATTTGGGCCCATCTCAAAGTGTGTAAAAGCTACAGGGCAAGTCAGTGACTTCCAGAGTTGCTGCACAATAAAATCACCTGGACTTAAGAAAAGAAAGATTGTGATCTACAGCTTGCACCCCAGATTAATTATATCAAAATGTTACAGGTGGGAGCAAGGCATCAGTATTTCTAAAAGACTTCCAGCATATTCTTCTGTGTGTCCAAGTTTAAACTGACCAATGATTTAAGTGTGAGCTTACAGACCTCTGCCCTAGACTCTGCCCTCTTTTCTTATATATAACATCAATTTGCTAACTAAAGATTTTTACACTAAAGCAAATATTTAGGCAAAACCATCTGGGGCTGGCTCATGTCCATGAATTTTGGCTTTTCTATGACGTAATACTTAAATAAAGTGAGGATTTTTTTTTAAAAGATACCACTATATCTGGCAACATTTCAAAGTTTGTGAGTGACACGAGCAGGATTGCTACAAAGGAGGTGGGCTGCCAGCAATGATGGGACCAGAAAGATCATTAAAAGAGAAAGTTTAGATTGTGCCTGGTAAAAGTAGTCCTTACATTGATAGTCATGTAAAATAATTTTAACTTATATCTTATTAAGCAAAGGAAATGCTATTTCCAAATATGCACAAAAAGCTATTCCATTCAGATTTCTCTGAAGCAAATTTTTTTCTTGTTTTACATTCCAGTGTCCCTCAAGGTTTTTGACAAATGATACCCAATCTGATGAGACTGTGTGAGAAAGTGCTACTTAATAGAGAAGTTTCTGTTTTTGTTTTGTTTTTAATTAGAGTACAATTATTTTACAACATTGTGTTACTTTCTGCTGTACAACAACCTGAATCAGCTANACAGAGAGCTAGAAGGGTATTATTTGGGCCCATCTCAAAGTGTGTAAAAGCTACAGGGCAAGTCAGTGACTTCCAGAGTTGCTGCACAATAAAATCACCTGGACTTAAGAAAAGAAAGATTGTGATCTACAGCTTGCACCCCAGATTAATTATATCAAAATGTTACAGGTGGGAGCAAGGCATCAGTATTTCTAAAAGACTTCCAGCATATTCTTCTGTGTGTCCAAGTTTAAACTGACCAATGATTTAAGTGTGAGCTTACAGACCTCTGCCCTAGACTCTGCCCTCTTTTCTTATATATAACATCAATTTGCTAACTAAAGATTTTTACACTAAAGCAAATATTTAGGCAAAACCATCTGGGGCTGGCTCATGTCCATGAATTTTGGCTTTTCTATGACGTAATACTTAAATAAAGTGAGGATTTTTTTTTAAAAGATACCACTATATCTGGCAACATTTCAAAGTTTGTGAGTGACACGAGCAGGATTGCTACAAAGGAGGTGGGGTGCCAGCAATGATGGGACCAGAAAGATCATTAAAAGAGAAAGTTTAGATTGTGCCTGGTAAAAGTAGTCCTTACATTGATAGTCATGTAAAATAATTTTAACTTATATCTTATTAAGCAAAGGAAATGCTATTTCCAAATATGCACAAAAAGCTATTCCATTCAGATTTCTCTGAAGCAAATTTTTTTCTTGTTTTACATTCCAGTGTCCCTCAAGGTTTTTGACAAATGATACCCAATCTGATGAGACTGTGTGAGAAAGTGCTACTTAATAGAGAAGTTTCTGTTTTTGTTTTGTTTTTAATTAGAGTACAATTATTTTACAACATTGTGTTACTTTCTGCTGTACAACAACCTGAATCAGCTACGTGGATACATATATCCCCTTTCTTTTGAGCCTCCCTCCCACCACTCATCAGAGAAGTTTGGATCTATCATGTTTCTATTTATTTCCAAAGATGGATAAGCAATTTTCAAATGTTTCCTGAGAGTGCCATGAAAATTATGTGAGGTAAGATGGAAACTGTACTTCTCTCAAGATGATCTTAGCTTATCATCCGTTGTGTGCGTACTCAGTCTTGCAACCCCATGGACTGTAGCCCACCAGGCTCCTCTGTCCATGGAATTCTCCAGGCAAGACTACTGGAGTGGGTTGGCATTTCCTTCTCCAGGGGATCTTCCCAACCCAGGGATCCAAGTCACATCTCTTGTGTCTCTTGCATTGGCAGTTCAGTTCAGTTGCTCAGTCATGTCTGACTCTGTGACCCCTTGGACTGCAGCACTCCAGGCTTTCCTGTCCATCACCAATTCCCAGAGCTTGCTTAAACTCATGTCCATCGAGTCAGTGGCAGGTGGATTCTCTACCACTGAGCCACTTGGGAAGCCCCTTAGATTATCTAATACTATGTAATTTAATTGTTTTGTGTGAATTTTTTTAAATTAAAACTACAAGATTAGCTCTTCTTTCTTTTTCATTTTTAAGACCCCTATAGCTAAATTAGAATGAACATTCCCTGAGAAATATTTAAGACACGGACAATTTTATAAAAATAAATTATTTAAATAAATCATTTCAAGCAAACCTCAATGACTACCCTTCAAATTAAAGAAAGGAATCAGATAACACACTGTAATGAAAGTAGTTGGATAAATAAGTGAAGTGAAGTGAAAGTCATTCAGTCATGTCCAACACTTTGTGACCCCATGGACTATACAGTCCACGGAATTCTCCAGGCCAGAATATCTTTTCCTTCTCCAGAGGATCTTCCCAATCCAGAGGTTGAACACAGGTCCCCTGCATTGCAGGTGGATTCTTTACCAGCTAAGCCACAAGGGAAGCCCCAAAATACTAGAGTGGGTAGCCTATCCCTTCTCCAGTGGATTTTTCCAACCCAGAAATCTAACTGGGGTCTCCTGCATTGCAGGTGGATTCTTTACCAACTAAGCTATAATGCTTCCAAATAAATAGGAACTCCCTTTTGGAATTCTACAATATAGCAGTCATGACAACACTTTGTATCATATTACTTAGTAAAAGCTGAGAGGGCCAACTATTGGAAGTTGAAAAACAAACTTTAAGCTTTTTCACAATATTTTGCCCAGTACAACATGAGCTTGGCTAGGATTATAACTTTAATGACTCTTGTGATCAGACTAGAAGTATACGTGCTCCCATTTTAAAACATTCAAAAAAGGATGGGGTATAGATACTTTCTTGACTTGCATTTTATTGCTTAGCTGTAGCTCTTTGCATAGTTACTCAAATAGATTGCCTTTTATATGCTGAACTGTGCATGAAGGCAAGATATTATTTTTCCCACCGGTGACACAATATAGAATGCATATCAAGATAAAGTAGAAGATTGTGTTTTTCTATAATTTTCATGATTCTGCCTGCAGCTATTTAGAAAATAGGAAAGAAATGGGTTTTGTAAACCTATGCAGTTTTAGAAAGGTAGGCTGCTAGAACACTTTCTTAAAAATAAAATAACTTTCAGCAGGTTGTGGAAGTGAATGGAAAGGGAATTTGGTTAAAAAAGAAATTAAGTTTATAAAAATAATAATTGGTTATTTCTCTTTCTTTGGTTTACATTTTTTTTTTTTTACTATTAAGAGATAGTTAAACTATCTTATCCACACTATCTGTGGATCACTTTATGATTTTAAGCACTGGGCTATCATGTGAACCCACAAATTCTCCATTCAATGAGGATTTCTTGTGTGAGTGTGTATGTGTGTGTGCAGTGTGTACCTCTGTTTCAACAACCAATTAGCTTTTCAGTCTTTCACCTTGACTGTTTTTATTTTCTTCTTCTTCTCTTTTTCTACATAGATTTCATGCATTTGTGGTTTGTGGTGTCAACTGAGTATTAAAATATACTGTTTGTGTTTAGTTGCTAAGTAGTGTCCAGCTCCTTTGCAAGTCCATGGACTGTAGCCCCCCAGGCTCCTCTGTCTCTTGGATTTCCCAGGCAAGAACACTGGAGTGGGCTGCCATTTCCTCCTCCAGGGTATCTTCCCACCCCAGGGATCGAACCTGTGCCTCCTGCTTTGTCAGGTGGATTCTTTGCCACTGAGCCACCAGGGAAGCACTACACTAAGTGTTAATTCTGAATAATTCAAATATTTCTGCTACATCATTAACATTTTGGTAGCCTGATTATACCTTGGGTTTGGGAGCCTTTGGTGGGGACCAGATGTTTTATTTCCACTTCTCTCCATAAAGATTTCTGCAAGCCAAAACAAAAGTCAAGCATGGTAATTATAAGAGGTTTTGCCTGTATCACACCTTGGCCACTCCTTAACTGCTGCTGCTGCTAAGTCACTTCAGTCGTGTCCGATTCTGTGCGACCCCACAGACGGCAGCCCATTGGGCTCCGTCATCCCTGGGATTCTCCAGGCGAGAACACTGGAGTGGGTTGCCATTTCCTTCTCCAATGCATGAAAGTGAAAAGTGAAAGTGAAGTCGCTCAGTCGTGTCTGACTCAGCGACCCATGGGCTGCAGCCTACCAGGCTCCTCCATCCATGGGAATTTCCAGGCAAGAGTACTGGAGTGGGATGCCATTGCCTTCTCCTCCACCACTTAACTAGTCTTCCTAGTTAAGTGGGTGGAGACAAATTGAAAACATTTGATCCTTCAGTTTCCTGGGGAAAAAGAGGTTAGCCGGAGTTTCTGCACTGTGAAGACAGAGTCACTCCAACTTCCTGGGCTGCCAGCACTTTACCCTTGGGGACAGACACTTGGTGGACCAAGGGAAAGGCCTACTCTCTATCTTAGTGTGTCCTAGTGAGTCCTTGGCACGGTCAAGCAAAGGGAAGCAAACATTGTCCTATATTATCAGACAGTGTGCTTTTTTCTTCTTTTTTTCTCAAAGCAGTACTTTTATGCAAGTATTTTATTTTTTCTTGAAGTATAGCTGATTTACAGTAAGTATTATATTAGTTTCAGATGTACAACGTAGTATTCAATATTTTTATAGATTATACACCACTTAAAGTTGTTTCAAAGTAAGGACTGTATTTCCCTGTGCTATACAGTATTTTCTTGATGCTTATGTATTTTATACATAGTAGTTTGTGTCTCTTAATCCCTTCTCTCACACTCTTATCTCCCCTCCCCTCTCCCCACTGGTAACCCTTAAACCTAGAGAGTATTAGGCTCTCCAAGTGAAATAAGTCAAAAACAAATACTGTATGATATCTTATAGGTGGAATCTAAAAAATACAACAAACAAATGTTAGAACAGAACAGACTTAGACTTACAGATATGAAGCAAGTATTTAGTTTCATTTGACTAGTGATGAAACATATTCAAAAAGTTTGAAAGGTTTCCTCAAAGTCACAATTAGTGAGCAGCTAAGTCAGCATTGCAAGCAAAATGTGTCTTGCTCCCACATCTGTGGAACTGTCTCATTTGCAACTGATTAGGAAGGGATTTAAGAAATCCACAGTCCACATTTGTGCCCTAAGGCAGATCCTAAGCTGGTTTTCTCCCATTCTTTCTGGAGTCCTTGCTTTGCTCTGGAAATCTGTGTATTCAGGTATAGACTTTCTTTCAAAACTGTTCTAAAGCTATTTGGAGTTCTTTACATTTTCTCTTCTGTAGTCATGGGTTTCAGAGGTCTAGCAAAATGTTTGGTATTTAAATTGCTTTCAACAAATCTTGTTATTTTTCCTTACTCTATCTTCCATCTGCTCTGCCTGCTACTGGTGCTCTTTATTGTTCAGAAAATCTTTTTAGAAATTTAAAATAAGGTAGACCCTCCTCCAATGGGCTCCTGCCACTTACAAACACTGAGGGGTCTTCCATCACAGAACTTAATGACTGAAATAATAATAGCCAGGTGGTCTTCTAAGATCTTTACATAGTGGGTTGACCAAAACATAAGATGTTATGGAAAAAAACAAAACAAAACAAAAGAACTTTTGGCCAACACAATGTATCAATTTATTTAATTCTAGGTACAACCTGATGAAATAGATACTATTTATCATTCCCGTTCAACAAAACAGAAAATGAGGCAAAATGCTGTAACTAACCCAAGTTCACACCGCTAGTAATTGGTAGAACTGGGATTTTAAGGAAGGAACAGACATTACTTGCCTTTTCTTCCAGCTGAGTTCAAGTATTTGTAGATGCCTACCTTGCTCAAACTTGTAGATTTCCTAAGGATAAAAGAGACCTAGCTGTCATACATTGGAATAGCAGGAAGGTAACAACTTTGCAAATCTCTTTTGAAATGGAAATGGGGAATACTTTTACCATTTTCCATCAGATTTTGAAAAGTTAAATTGATAAAAGATGTTGAAACTTGATAACAAAAGGTGTGAGTTTGGGGAACAGAATTACAGGTGATTTGGGAAACACTAAAATGCAAATCAAGACACAATATGTTATATATTATAAAAAAATTATATGAATTTACACATGATAGCAGCTGTAATTTTATTGTCAAAGGTGGAGAAAGTCAGAGTTTATTTCAGTGACTCTTTAAAATGTATTTCTTTAGTCTCAATAGCAGTTATATATTAATTTATTCAGTCATAATAGTTTTGAAGTGGTTAGCTTTAAAGCATTGCTATTTATACATATGCATACATATTTCTACCTGTCTGAAATATATTAAAATCAGAAAATACTAATGTAATCTATTTGATTTTAAAGGGAGTGACTCATTTAAAAATCCAAAGAATTGTTGCATAGCAAAATTAACATGTTAAATCAATTATACTGCAATAAAATTTTTTTAAATCCTAAGAACAAAAAAACAGTCTCCAAAATGCCAGTCATCTTCTTATCTGTTTTTCAAATCACCTGAAACCTGGTGAGAAAATTCCTATCTTCCTTGAGTCCATTGTGAATATTTACATCCAACATATAATCTCTAAAATTACACAGACCCTAACAGCAATGCTGACCCAACCTTAGTCATGTTATTTCAACTCTAGGCCGCTGGCTGACATTCCAAGATGAGTAAACCCTGGATAATAACATTACCCAACACTCTCTACACAGAGCTAAACCAACAAATGTAATTAGACATGCGTACAAACAAGATTAAAATAAAGAAATCAAAATTTACTATACCCTGGAGCACTACAGGATGAGCAAGCAGCATTTATTCATGCAGAAGCTGCAGGTCTTTATTTCAGGCAGCTTACTCCTGTGCTGAGTAACACCCACCACTTGTAACCTAGGGGCCAACACAGAGAATTCACGATGGCCATGAAACTCCAGGTGGGACTGTAAGAGCAGAAAAATGGTATGTAGTTTAGAGGGTAGGAGATGTGATTAAGAGGCCTTGCAGGTTACATGATACAAGATTGAAGGAAGCTTTAGAAGTTACAAAGAAAAACTTGAATTTGACATTGTGCCTGACTGCAGGCCACTGAAGTGAAAGTAAGCCAAAAAGGCAAATTCTTGGACTACAGGCCATGAAGCTTGAAAAGCTACAAGGAAGGGACTTTCCTGGCAGTCTGGTGGTTAAGACTTTGGCTTCCAATGCAGAGGGTGCAGGTTCAATCCCTATTTGGGGGGCTAAGATCCCACATAACTTGTGGCCAAAAAACCAAAACATAACACAGAAGCAAGGTTGTAACAAATTCAATAAAGACTTTTAAAATGGTCCACATTAAAAAAAAAAAAANGGCTAAGATCCCACATAACTTGTGGCCAAAAAACCAAAACATAACACAGAAGCAAGGTTGTAACAAATTCAATAAAGACTTTTAAAATGGTCCACATAAAAAAAAAAAAAATGATAAGGAAGTTAGAAAATATCGGTTCGGATCAGAAGCATGTATCCCATAATCATTGAAAAGAAGAAAGTATCAAATTCTTCCCTATCCTTCCCTACATGCCTACATTTGAATTTTACCAAATTAAACTGATGTTAAGGAAGAGCATTTGGCAAGAAGATGAATGAAATCTGCAATTTCATTTCAAAGAAAAATAGTTTACATAATGTTATTTAACATTTGTTCTATATTTTTTAAAGTTCGTCTGTTTAATTTCATGTGCTCTTCTTAAAGTTGTTGTTTATAAAAAGCAAAACAGTTATTCCCAATCTGATGAATCAGAAAACTGAGTTTCACAGAGTTAGCTTGTTCTCCCAATATCAAGGAATTAGTAAATGGTGGAACCAGGACTAACACTTCTATAACTGAGAACTTCTAATACTGAGAGCTTCTAACTCTTCCCTCTACCTTAGTTATTTGTATTCTTTTTAAATGTAAAGATTTTTCTTTGATAGTAAATACATATGGCGATATCCATGATGGTTGTTAAAACTCTATAGTCAAAACTGAGTCCCTTGTATATGAAAGATTGTATTTCATTTATCTCTGAAATATATTTTTTTAGCTTCAATTGCAGGCACAGTTATTCATTCAGTCAAAATTATAGATTATGTACCTACCATATGTAAGCCAGCCCAAATGCAGTGCCAGAAAATATATGGAAAGGAAAATTCCTTACAATAACTCCATGGCCATAGCTCATGCATAGAGAACATTTGTACTGCTATAATGGAAAATTGAATATTCATGTAAGGAAAGAAACTAAAAATCATGATGATATGTTTTCTACTGAATGATGGAAAAATGCATGTCTTTTAACAAAGATTTTGGTTCCTATTGTTAACATGTTAACACACTGAATGTGTGAGGGCAGGGTAACTGAAAGTGGGGTTCAGCTACTTGACACTCAAATGCCATTAAAGCGATGAGGTTGGTAGAAAGGAAAGTTTGCTTTACTCTGGATGCCTACAATGGCGCAAGGTGGGGAGGCAGACTTCCGCCCAAAGACTGACTATACCCCACCCCGCACCACAACCAGTGAGTAAGAGCTTTTATACATGAAGTGAGGAGGCTACATGCAGAAACACATAGTCATCTCTGACAGTTATCTTGAAACGTGTTATGTGGAGGTCTTACCAGTGTCATCTTGCTTAAGTACAGTTAATCTTCAGTTCCAGAGCTGGTTTTTTCCCATTTACTTCAAACAAGTTCTTGGAATTGTGGCAGCTTATGTCACAGTTATTGCCTGGTCATCATATAGTTAACTTCTTCTACCTTTTGCAGATTTCAGAATACATAAGACAGCTCACAGGTTATGGCTCAGAATATTTATTGTCCTTAGGAAGAAACTGAAAGTCTTTGACTATGCTTAATGACTAAACTATTATTATTTCGTTTCCTTTGACTGTTATCCTTTGTTTCTCTGTTTTCTCACATCTCTGATTAAACTTATTTTTTCACCAAAGCTTTCCCACAGACAAAAGACAGGTGGAGGATATGAGGTAGGCAAGGACTACAAGGTCTTGCTCCATTTCAGCAATAGATAGGAACCCTCTTCAGCCCTCTTCCCAAACACATTACCCAGCCAAGGAGAAAGGTCTGCCACTGCTCTGCTGCTCTGGAACCAGAGAATAGAGGCAGAGTGAGAATTCTAGGACAGAAATGGTATGGATCTAGCAGAAGTAGAAGATATTAAGAAGAGGTGGCAAGAATACACAGGGAAACTATACAAAAAAGATCTTCATGACCAGATAATCACAATGGTATTATCACTCATGTTGAGCCAGATATCCTGGAATGCAAAGTCAAGTGGGCCTTAGGAAGCATCACTATGAACACAGCTAGTGGAGGTGATGAAATTCCAATTGAGCTGTTTCAACTCCTAAAAGATGATGTTGTGGAAGTGCTGCACTCAATATGCCAGCTAATCTGGAAAACTCAGCAGTGGCCACAGGACCAGAAAAGGTCAGTTTTTATTCCAATCCCAAAGAAAGGCAATGATGAGCAATGTTCAAACTACCACATAACTGCACTCATCTCACACACTAGTAAAGTAATGCTCAAAATTCTATAAGCCAGGCTTCAACAGTACATAAACCATGAACTTCCAGATGTTCAAGCTGCATTTAGAAAAGGCAGAGGAGCNGAGCAATGTTCAAACTACCACATAACTGCACTCATCTCACACACTAGTAAAGTAATGCTCAAAATTCTATAAGCCAGGCTTCAACAGTACATAAACCATGAACTTCCAGATGTTCAAGCTGCATTTAGAAAAGGCAGAGGAGCTAGAGATCAAATTGCCAACATTTGCTGGATTATCAAAAAAGCAAGAGAGTTCCAGAAAAACATATACTTATGCTTTATTGACTATGCCAAAGCCTTTGACTGTGTGGATCACAACAAACTGTGGAAAATTCTGTATGAGATGGGAATACCAGACCACCTGACCTACCTCCTGAGAAATCTGTATGCAGGTCAAGAAGCAACAGTTAAAACTGGACATGGAATAACAGACTGGTTCCAAATTGGGAAAGGGGTACGTCAAGGCTGTATATTGTCACCCTGATTATTTAACTTAAATGCGGAGTACATCTTGAGGAATGCTGGAATGGATGAAGCACACCTGAAATCAAGATTGCCAGGAGAAATATCAATAACCTTAGACATGCAGGTGACACCATCCTTATGGCAGAAAGTGCAGAGCAACTAAAGAGCCTCTTGATGAAAGTGAAAGAGGAGAGTGAAAAAGTTGGCTTAAAACTCAACATTCAGAAAATGAAAATCATGGCATCTGGTCCCATCACTTCATGGGAAATAGATGGGGAAACAATTGAAACAGTGGGAGACTTTATTTTCTTGGGCTTTAAAATCATTGCAAATGATGACTGCAGCCATGAAATTAAAAAACCCTTACTCCTTGGAAGGAAAGTTATGACCAACCTAGGCAGCATATTAAAAAGCAGAGACATTATTTTGCCAACAAAGGTCCGTCTAGTCAAAGCTATGGTTTTTCCAGTAGTCATGTATCAGTATGAGAGTTGGACTATAAAGAGAGCTGAGTGCTGAAGAATTGATGCTTTTGAACTGTGATGTTCATGGGACTTGAGAGTCCCATGAGTAGTAAGGAGATCCAACCAGTCCATCCTAAAGGAGATCAGTCCTGAATGTTCATTGAATGGACTCATGCTGAAGCTGAAACTCCAATACTTTAGTCACTTGATGTGAAGAGCTGACTCATTTGAAAAGACCCTGATACTGGGAAAAATTGAAGGCAGGCAGAGAAGGGGACGACAGAGAATGAGATGGTTGGATGGCGTCACTGACACAGTGGACATGAGTTTGAGTAAGCTCCAGGAGTTGGCGATGCACAGGGAAGGCCTGGCGTTCTGCAGTCCATGAGGTTGCAAAGAGTTGGACTTGACTGAACGACTGAACTGAACTGAGAATTCCAGAGGGATGTGTTTAACTTACTTAACTTAGCATACCTGCATAAACAAATGATAAAGCATGAAGGTATGCATTTTAAGAATGTTAACGTCAAACACAACATTGTAAAGCAACTATACTCCAATAAAAATTAATTTAAAAAGAATGTTAAAGTCAAGAAAACAGGCTAAATACTAAGTATGATATCACCTTGTGTTAAGGTCATATAGACCTCTTGCTAAAGGGAAGGACTAGCTATAAGGCAAGGAACATATGTAAAATTTTTAGCTCGATTATTTGGAAAAAGGTGGGGAGAAGGGATATATGATGGTGGCGATATTTTAAATAATCAGAATGGTGTTTCGGAATGATGAACTTAAAATTTCATGTCTGTGTTTCAGCCAAAGAACTTTGTGAGAAGTTAGTGGAACATAAATATGATGTTTTCTCCAATCAGAAATTAAGTTGTGCACATCAGTTGCTGATATCATTTGGAGTACATGCTGGACAAGGTGTGTAGATCATTGTGATACTGTGGACTGGAGTCTTCAGATGGGGTTACATATATCTCTCAGGTCAATGAAGATGAAGACTGCATGAGGCATGTCATAGCACAGCATCTGGAAACATCTATGACGTTGAAAAGAGACACTTCAATTGAAGGAGAGTGATTCAGTTTGGTAGAGTGATCTTCATTGCTTAGGTTAAGACGTACTGCTAATACACTAGATTCTTTTGAGGCAATGAAGAGCTTGAGAATCACATGACTCTCAACCACTCAACACACACCTGTTAGGAATCTGAACGTTGCTAGGAACTGTGCCAGGCTTTGGAATAGAAATGTGAATTACACAAAAATTCTGCTTCCTCTATGTGAAGTGAATATCACTGACAGATAAAGAAACAGTGTAAAATATCATATAACATCATTGGGTAATGGAAAATGAAAGAAGGTTTTCTGACTCCTTGATCAGATGGCAAAATAAAGTCACGTGGACTGCTCCTCACCACTTCTCTAAAAAGCAGCAATGAAAGATAAAATTTAAAGCACATATTTAAATAAGAGAAAATGTAAATTTTCACATAAACACGTAGATATATAACTTTCTATTATAGTTCAGAATGTATTGCTTATTAACAACATAATTTGTTTCGTAGATGTGTGTTCTGTAGTTTCTAGATGTGTTTTTGGGTCATTAAGGAAGGTGAATAAAAAGTGATAAAATTACATTATGATATCAATTGTAAATTGAGGGGGTTTGTGTATTTTTCCTCAAATTTCAATTTTTGCCCAGGATTTGTTTTAAAGATACAGGCATCGAAGCTGCCACCAGCTTTTAAATCTGTGCTGGGCTCAGTAGATATTAAGAGGAATAAAACACATTCAGTTGCTTCCCTCAGAAAACTCATAATGACAGGGAGTATGGAAGAACTTTGTATGTCAAAATCACAAGTGGTTTATGAAATCCAGCAGGAGGGATAATGGTGAAGATCAAAAAGGCAGGATCCCAACTGTTGATGATATGTTATATAGCTGAGTTCACTTCTCTGATCAAGGAGGGGACATTAAAGTCTTTTATACTGGGGGAAAACATGATCAGATACGTGTTAGAGAAATGACTCTGAAGGTCGTAATTAAAGAGGATTAGAAAAAGAAAAACACACTGGAGGATGTAACATTACTGTAGGTGAGAGATGATGAAAACGTAATTTAGGGCAACGTAATTTAGTGTCTGTGAAAATGATGCTAGATTCCAGTGATAACGGAAAGCTAAAATCAGTTGGAGGTAGTGAATAATTGTTTATGGCCAGATGAGTGAAGTTTGACTCTCTGAGTACTGATTTGAGAGATATGATCAGTAGTCACCTTTTTTGAAAACTGAGAAAAAAGATAAGGATAAAATTTGGGAGGAAAATATAAAATTAAATTCTAAAATTTATTTGTAAGTGAATTATTTCAGAATTCACAATGGTGTGTTTGTACGTGTGTTAAATAGATAGAAATGTAGACAAAAATACTTCGCAGGGAAATAATAAGAGCTAAATTGTACTGAGCACTTATTCTTGTGATAAGCACTTTACAAGCATCAGTTAACAAATGTACCAATTCTAGAAGTGGGACATATTAATGCTTAGTACCATTTTACAGGGAACATAGAAGACAGGAAACATAGAAATTGAATTGTGTCCTTTGCATTACCCACACAGTGATAGAATTAACCACAAGTGGCCTGTATTCAAACCCTCTGCCATCACCAACCACACTATGCTGCCTCTTCCAGCTGTAAATGATAAGTAGACTCACATTGTTGGCCCACAAAATCCCACTTTATTCTATTTTTATTTAACTATAGAATTACTGATATAGTCCTGAGTTTGAGAGCTGGAGTGGTGGACTTTTTCATTCCAGAAGAAGAAAAATATTCTTTTCCCCTTGTCTAGGTCTAATCTTAAAATGTCACAATCACAGTTCCTATTTTTCTGCAGATTACTGTTCCTTAAAAAACATTCTCACCATGTCTTTGCCTCGTCTAACCAGGTTTTGGTAAATAGCCCTTCCATGTTTCTCACATCAAGTCCAATTTCTTCTACTTGATTTCAAATTCTTCTTTAATCTTTCTCGGTTATTTACAACCAGTGATACCTCCTGCGACTCTTTTCAGCATCAGGAAGGTGCTGCTGTTTGGCCTTGTTTGCTAATTATCTCAACCCCGCCTCCCCTTTTCACTTGGGTCCCCATGTCTGTGCCCTGTTGCTCTGTCTCCTGGGCTTTCCTGCTGCCCTCGCCTATCACAGAAGCATCCATCCGTGCTCAGCACTTAGTTTTCTCCCGCAAAACCCATCTTACTACTACCTTCACTGTACCCCATTTATCCTTCAGAGCACCTGATCCACACTACCTTTTAAGAAAAAAAAAATTGAATTAATTTGCACTTCAAGGATTCTAAAATATTTATAAAGTGTCTACCAAGTGCCAGAAACAGCTGAGTCCCAAAGGACACAAAACAAAGATTTCCATTTGGCTCCTGCCCTCCAAGAGCACTTGATCTAGTGGGAGAGACACACACATATGTAATCTGACAGAACACAGTCGGGGAGTCGCAGCACCACCAGCAGAAGCAAAACCCAGAATATAGAATTCTGGCTCTTGGGTGTTCAGTGAAGGCTTGGAAGAAAACAGCTTCTGAGTTGTGTGTTGAAAAGAGGGAATTCTCCCATGTAGGAAAGTGGAGAGAGAGTGGGAGAAAGGAGTGCAAAGCTATGGAAGCAAAGAAGTCGATGCTATTGCTCTGATTCCGAAATAGAGCATAATTAATTCATCCTTCAAACATCATGGCCAGGCCTCGGTTCTATAAACTCGATTCCCACCACATCCTTTTTTTCTGGCCAGAATTGCCAATAGCTGTTTATGGGTTCTTCCGTTAGACTCAGCTTCTCTGAGCTGACTCCCCAGGTTTCTTGTAGTTCGTCCCTGCCTATTTTTTTCTTTTTCTTGTTTAAAGTGAACCATTTTTAAAGCCTTTATTGAATTTGTTACAATATTTGCTTTTGTGTTGTGTTTTGGGTTTTGAGCCATGAGGCGTGTGGAATCTTAGCTCCCTGATCAGGGATCAGATGTGCTCCCCCTGCATTTGAAGGTGAAGACTTAACCACACAGGACTCCCAGGGAAGTTCCCATACCTGCATCTATATGTACATATTAATACACAATATTACTTGCTCCTTTGCAAATCTGAAGGATGATATTCTTTGGTGTCTGCTGGTTTTGTTTTTCAATTTGGTCAGAAGAGGTTTAATTGCTCCTGTCTGCTGGCCCTGCATCAAACCTAAGCTCACAGGTATTTGCTCCTTTATGAAGAGTGCAGCCATTGAAATAGCCACAGGAGCCCATGCATTACCTCCTGCTTATTTCTCAGGTCAAGCTAAGAAGGTTTGTTTGTAGAGTCAGATTCCTGTGGTTTTTGTTAAGTTGGGTTCCAGTGAATACACCTGGAGCTCAGTGTGCAAGTGGTGACTATTTAAGTGGAAACACGAAATTACAGTAACGTATGACCAGCAGATACCCTGCCCAGTAGATCCCTAAAACACTCCATGCAAATATCAGAGCTGAAGAAAGATGTGGCTCTCTTTTGTATGGAAAGAGGACATTTTAGCCTCATATTCCATCTGGTTTTCTCTTAACAGTGCTTATTTCTAGCTAATTGACAGAGACACACCAGATTAACTTTAGAATTTTCTTGTAACTTGCTATAGGTTTACCATCTGTGTAATAAGTATCTGCAAATTCATGTCACTTTGAAAAAGTATGTGAGTTGTTTGCCTCCTTTCTGCGAATTGCAAAATGTAGAAACTATGGTGTGTATGAATGCTAGTTCTACATGAGACGCTTATTTATCTATCTGTTTTTCTCGAGTTTGTTTTCCAGTCATTCACTTTATTTAGTTTTGGTTCCATAGTGAGATGGTGAGACTTGAACAGTGAATGTTTGCCTTCCGTTAAACTAGAATCAGCATTACTTAAAAACAAATGCTTCCTTTGTTTTTTCCTCTGAGCATCTTTAATTAAGATCTACGATCAATCATTCATTAAAAACATACCATGTTTCTTTAGTTATATATAAAATCTACAAATATACTTAATTAAAGTCCATGAACTTCAAAGGGGAAACAAAGATAATCTTCAGTGGTAAAAACCTGGGATATCTAAAATAATGAAATATATGTTGCAGTGTACATCTTATGGAGCTTTGTTATTCGTGGAAGTTTGGAAGACACAACACCTCACTTGTTACTCACCTCAAATCATCAAATGCCTGCAATTTGAGAATCCCTACTACGGTTCCATACCTAAGGGATTTCCAGTGCTGTCACAGACCCATGGAATACAGACTAGAGCTACTTTATTGCTACTTACCAACCTTTGTGAAATAGGCCCAATTAAATTAGATCAATTAATTACATTTATTTTAACCTCAAGGTCAATCAGAAGAGGTCTTTTATTATTTAATTATACATTTAATTACATTCAATCACTGAACGTGAAAAAAAAAACCCTTACAGCACTTCACTCTAATGAGACTTACAGAAGCATCCTACTGAAATATGTTATTCTCCTGTTCATAGTCTTCAGGCTGTGCTGTGATGCATTAGACAATAGAGCAGTTGGGTTGGGGCTACTGAAGGGCCACCGCCATAAAGCCAAGAACATGCTGTTCCCTTTAGAGCAGCTTGTATGTTTGCAGTCACTATGCACTGTCTTTTATCATTTATTTATGTCAGTAGCTATAATCCTATGAGTTGAAGAATTTGATCACTTCTTTGATTTCTCTCAGAAATTCCTCTCGAAATTGGTATTGAATTTTCATTGCAGCTAACATGAAACAAAGGGTAGCAGTAGGAGATAAAAATACTCCAAGAAAAAAATTGTTACTGTTTATTGGAAGTATTACAATCTGATTTTTATTTAGCAATATAACTTGTGTATTCATCATAATGGCTTTAATCTTTTGGAGGAAAAGAACAGTCTTGGTGGAATAGAGTATTTTTGTACCACGTATGGATCCAGGACTCTAAGAGATCATTTGACTGCTGGTCAATGTTTCAGCCTATATCATTATTACTGTGTGAACTTAGCAAGTGCTTCCTTGAGGAGTTGGGATAGCCAAGACTTCACGATTATCTTTCAATTTCAGTGTAGCCTACCCTGAGCCTCAGCATCAGGAGCATGATAACTAGTGATAGCACGTCACCTGGTATCTGCCTAGTCTCATTTTTTAAAATATGTTTGAATATTTGTTCAATGTTTGTAGACCTTGCAATGGTAATGCTGGAGAAAAGGGACGATTTAGTTTTCTTCATTTCAGGTGCAAGCTGGTCTGATCACTGTCAGTGTCATTGATAAACAATCAGACAACCAGAATGATTACTTTCCCATTTTCTCTGGACTCTGTGTGTGTCTCCTGCAGCACCTTAAATGCAGAGACTCTCCAAGTTGCTGCATGATACTAAATGTATATGATATTTGTCAGAGTCCCAGGACAAAACATTACCTTTCCCATGCAAATATTCTTGCTAGCACCATGCCACTGTAGATTCAATAAGGAACAAAAGAGCTTTAATTAAAATATTTGATAGTATGGCTCTTTGAAGACATAGTCTTAACTTGTTATTCTGTAATAATTAGAGTGGAATTAAGTCTGTGTGCAGAAGGAGGAGATGCAAAGGATATTAATTTCTTTGTATTCTGATTAGCCCCCTGAAATATTTCAATAAAACCTTTACTCTAAACATCTCCTTTCATGATACTGTGTAAAAAAATAAAGAATGCATAAGGGACATAAAGGAATCCACCAATGATTGGAGACAGGATTTTCTTTACATTGTCTAATAGACTCGTTTATTATTGTAAGCTGGTAAAAAGAGACTTATGATTCGTGTTGAAGAAAGAGTTATTTGTGCTTGATACATTGAAGACACTGTTCAAAAGCAGTTTGTCCTTATAAAAGGATGACCCCTGTAGTAATTCTTAGGCAAGGAGGGACAAATTCAACCAACAAAAAGCACATCTCGCCCCGAGTTCCCCATGATTTCTCTACATATAGCAAAAAAATACACATCAGTAATTTATTTGAACATGCACATCAGTGAGTAGCACAGTTCCAGGCTACTCAGGAAACAAAAGGGAGAATATCAGCATTACCTAAATAAAAAAAGAGAGGTGAATTACACCATTTTAATTGTCTTTAAAACACAGATCGGAGGAGCAATTAAAATAGCGTCCTAAATAGTACTAGCTAATGTAGATTACATAAGTATACAATATGATTCAACTCAGAGTGCTCTGACAAGCATAAACCACCAGTCCTAGAAAACAAGGCCCAGATCAACTGCTGAGAAAATGTTAGATCCAGATGTAATAAAAGTTACTTTTATTTCAGTCCTGAATGCAAAACACAAGTTACATGTGAAGACAGCATTCTAAAAAAGGTGGCTCTGATAAAGCAAGGAGGCCATTTCCTTTTGCATTTTTATAACGTTTAAGTTCTCTTGCCGACATTTGCTTTCTCTACCCTTCCTCCCCTGAGCACTAATTTATAAAAAAAAAAAAAAAAAAAAAGAAGAAGAAGAAGAAGAAGATTTCAAGGTGCAAGTTGTACATTCTTATCATTATACCGTTTCATCTCTTTCTGGAAGACAGTATTACAATCAGTATTACAAGGTTAATTATTTTTCTCTGAATATCTGTTTCACATACATGTATTTCAAAATCAAAATGTTGATTGGGAAAAGAAACCTACCAACGAGAGTGATGCATCATACCCTTCCTATTGTGCTGTGTGTCTTTCCCATCCCTTCTCCCTTTCCCTGTAAAGAGCTGTAAAAAATTTAAGGCAGATGAGGTATATTGCTGAAGGAAAAAGTTATTTTTGAAAAAAAAACTCAAAAAAACTTTTATTCTGCCCTTCTACTCAAGAAAGACTACTCAACTATAAATCTAGTGCTAGAAAAAAGCAGGAAAGACACTGTTTGCATGTACCCTACTATGTCTTCTATTTCTAGAATGGCTTTTTGTTAATTTAATAGAAAAAATAAGCACCTTAAGCTATGAACAAGAAAAGAACTTCATTATTAGTGAGTCTAGAATCCAAATGGAATTAAGAACACTCACTCAAACTCTTTCACTCATTCTCACAAAGGCCAATGCTACTGATTAGAATTGTAAAGTGCTGTACTTAGTATAAACACTTGTATACACTGCAGACACTGAAAAATAACCCTCAAGCACATTGTGTTATAGTTCCAAAAATATATTTACAGTCTATTACAAAGATTACAAATGGAAGTGTCTAGGTGACTGTATTACGCTAATTAAAATTATTTTACAGATTATTTTTCCTTAGGGACAAAAAACATTTTAGTGAAATTAAAATGATTTTTTCTAGTCAATCAAAAAATAAATTAAAATATCAAATAACACTGTACAGTGATTTAAAAGGAAAAAAAGGGGGTGGGGAGGGGCTTGGGAAGCAATCAGTTTGAGTTTTTCTATAGCCATCTTTGGTCCTAAATGTGGGAAAACACATTATGTAGCACTGAAAATACCTGTTCTTTTGTGATGCTCTGCAAGTAAAATAGAAAAATATAGTGCATTTTCAATGTATTCAGAGCCCACTACAGAGAAATGTGTGTACAAAACAAGACAGTATAAATAAAATTTACAAGTTTTACAAAGGAACATTTACAGGTTTTGTTTCTGTTATTTGTTTGTTTGTGGGTGCCCACATTATCAAACAAGACCAATTATGACCGATCCCTGGGATCTTTCTCTATTAAAATAATTATTATAAACAGCCCAATTCTCTTTGGAAATACAACAGTTCAATTCTGGGGTAGTTCATGATTTTCCTAACTTTTGAAAGCATTACTCACAATAGGTATACATTCCTGAAATAGCTATAAAGACACATTTAATTATTGCTTATGAAATTCTAACACAGTAATCAAATAACATGGTTTAATAAATAAAGCTTTAAAAAAAGCCAGATCCTTCACCTCTTCCTGACGTGGTAAAAAGAGTTCTTTCATTAAACAAACTTCTCACATCAGTGTTCACAAATAAAAATACTTTTTTTTTTTAACTGCAATGGTGATAGTCTGTGCAGCAACTTTGTTTTTGAAAGGTGAAAATTGTGAACTGCCCCTTTTATCATGCTTCAGAGTTCTAACATAAAACTTAATTCTTCCCTTTAATGTTTGGACTGCATTAAACAGAATAGGATATAAAATATATGCCAACTATTTCTCCTCAATTTCCTAAAATGTTTTGATATTGAAAAAATCGTGATGTGCTCAGATTAAATTTTAGTTAACACTGGATAGTTCTTGCTTTCAGAGATTTGCCTTCACCAACATTCTTTAGATGAAGTGCCTTATCTTTTTTTATATAATCATAAACCTACAATTTGAGTGTTTATTAAATTCTGTCTAGTAAAATCACTCTATAAACAATCTGTTAAAAGTGCCTTATAGTATTTATGGATCATTATTGCTATTTTCATTGAAAAGATAGTGTTGTCAGATCTTTACAAAAAAATTTCTTTTTAAAAAATATCAGAGAGCTTGGCAACTTGCATTTTCTCAACTACCTGCCAATTAGCAAACAATATCAAAACAGCACTGATTAAACAAAATTAAATGACATAAAAGGGATACCAATGTTCATAAGATATATCTTCAATCATGCTATTTCTTTTTAAATTTGAGATTCTTTCAAAGGTACCCAGTGTAGTAATGTGTCATAGATTAACACTAAAAAGGTCCAAGCTACAAACAATTTTCTAAAAGAAAGTCCTTATGAAGAATAAACACAAATGATTTTAAAAAGGAATAGTCTGAAATCACATATTTAAGGAAAATATTTCATTGATTTTAACAATAAGATCATGATTTTATTTGACAAATATATTCTTTCTTAAATTCTTTATGTACATTTTAAAAAGTCTATCAGATAAAAAGGAGGTTAGAGAGCTCAAGGTGTTTGGATGTTTTTCAGGTAGTACTTTGTTTATTGTCACTGCTGTTTTCCTGGCCACCGGTGGTGGATCCTAAATTCCCTTTTTATATATTCTGGTGGCACTTAGGAGTTCAAGTCTATAGGTGCTTCTTAAATCTTCAGTTCACTGTAGGAAGGACCCAGGACATCAACTGTCTGCTAGCAGCATTCTATGCATATACTGAAGGCCAGTACTGTTCTCTTGTGGTCCATAATCTCCCTCATAAGGGAGAAACGCTTATCACACTTGGATGCCAGTTCCATGTAAATGGAGCATTTGCGCTCTCATAGTCTGAATGCTGCTCATGATTTTCTTCTGATGGCCCACCAGTGTGATCCCTAAACTCATCACATCCCTGAAAAAGACAAACGCATTTTATTCTTAGTTATCGTACAAACACTTTATTTCATACTCAATTGTCATTAACTTTTTAATTAATCTGTTTATCTTAGGGGAACAGGATCTTAGAGTTCTTGGATATTAGGATTCTATTCCTTCACTGGGTTGGATTGGCAATCTGCATCCACATTCTCCTTTGTAAAAATCTACTGCTCAGGCTCTCAATGTGTCAATGATAAGTTATTTTTAAACTGATTTCACCTTTTATATAAGAAAGTATCTTCTATACAGTTTTAATTCTGTGTGTGTGTGTGTGTGTGTGTGTGTGTGTGCTTTTTTTTTTTTTACTACAAGTCTGTAGTACTCTTTGGAATAAAAGAGAACAAAATTAAAACAAACAAACAAATAATGTCATTCTAATTAAATAGATATTTCCTAAGGATCTGACTGTGGACGTCTCAAATACAAAGTAATCCAACATCAGTAAATCAAATTGATGACAGAAAAGTAAAATTTTACAATTCTTGAACTGAAAGAAACTTAGGGACCATAAAGTACAACCCTTCACTTTCAATATAAGGAAACTGAGGTCCCACAACAAATTCAAGGTAGAGCTGGGAAGAATATTTTCCTAAATTCCCTGTCCTTATTTCAAGTCTTTATAGAAGCAAGTTTCATTTCTAGTATCCTATATTCCATTTTCAGAGCTGGGATGGTATCTTTGTGTGTGTGTTTCTATGTATATATATGTATATACATTTTTTCTTGTTGTACATAAGCATATATGTATGCACACGTAATATTATACACAAATAGGGTCATATTGTGTAAATTGTTCTGTAACTTGTGGTTTTCACATTACAACATATTTTGGCAGCTTTCAAAAGAAAAGAGAGTATCAACGTCCTAAAGTTATTATTAACTTAAGGTAAAGTTATATATACGTGTGTGCTCAGCCGTGTCTGACTCTTTGCGACCCTATGGACTGTAGCCTGCTAAGCTCCTCTGTCTGTGGGATTTTCCAAGCAAGAATCCTGGAGTGGGTTGTCATTTCCTACTCCAGGGTATCTTCCTGACCCAGGGAACCCACATCTCCTGCATTTCGGGCAGATTCTTTACTGCTGAGCCATAAGGTAAGGTTAGGAAATATTGTTTGAAATGTAGTATTCTTAAGCCTACATGAAGTCTAAAATGTTTAATTGTTAAAATAGGATACAGTATGAATGGAAACATTTTTTGGCTCTAGCAGATCAAGAATCATCAATGATCAAGCAAAGTATTATCCGAGTTTAGTTAGCATGTTGTAATTCTGAGCATACTATTGCTTGTATTCTTATTTTAGTTCAGTCATTTGACTACATTTTGGGAAAAAATATTCCTTAAAGTGTACAATACCTGTGTTTGATAGTTTAAATTGGACATAAGTGAGCTCTATCTGTGTATGGACTGTGCTACAGACCTCTCCTACTAGGTCAAATGACTGAGCTTAGGTATCTACAAGTAGTTAAAATATAGCGACACTAGAGTACTGCGGTATTTCCTAGCCGTGGTCTAATAAGACTTTAAGAAGCACAGTTTTTCAGGGGAGTAGACTGCTTTGGAGAGACAGGTGTAAATATCTCAGCGCTACCCACTTGGTGCTTAGCAGAAAACCAACTAAGAGAGCAGGTACGTGCCAAAATTCATGTATGTGCCATTTCCTAACACACCAGGAAAGACTACATGATTGCCAGCTTTCTTCTTATGTGAAAAAATGTGAAACACTTCTCACAACAGTACATAAATAGCATCCTGCTAATAGAATCTTCATAACTGTTTCCCATTTTTAAACACACTGACTGAGAGAAACTGTGTTGCCCACAAGAGTGATGCTGCAGCTAAGGTAGCTGAGGTCCAGAGATACTAAATGTATTTCTACATAATCAGTGATGGGGCTGGAAAGAAAAATTTAGTTCTTTATACTCCCACTTCATAGCAATTTCAAATTTTTTTTAAATCAGGTCATTCTTCAGGTTAAACAAATGAGTCAATCAATCACATAACTTTCAAAGCTTAAGTTAAATTCTTATTATGGTTAATTGAATTAAGCTTTCTTGAACTTCTCAGAAAGTGATCATACTAAATTTCATAATGTACTTAGATAATGAAACTTTGAGATTTTTTTAATGTTTGATACAAACATGATGAAAAAAATTCTCTTTTGCAATGGAGATAATTTCCCCAGTGACTGGGAATCTAAATAATAAAAGACGAAGTCTCACTGGTTGATGTGCAGAATACTGACTATGGAGACAAATTAGATACCACTTAACCACTGAGCCAGTTTAGGGCAAATATTTAAATTCTCTGAGCACTAGCCTTGTTGTGCGTAAAACTACCGACAATAAAATTATTGCCATGAAGGTTGAAAAGATAACATGTGTTCAGAAGTCTGATTAGAAAAATGCCTGGAACATGGTATGCACTCAGATAATTTTCTTCCTGCATTTGGGGTTCATATGTCTTTAATAGATGGAAGACGACCTAATGTATAATGTATAATTGACCTGATACATTCTCAAGTATAATTTTAGAAGTTGAAGCTTACTCAATAGTCATCCTGGCCACTGATTCAAGGGAGTTGTAGCCGGCTGCTGTGAAGTTATCTTTATATCTTTCCATCTTAATAGCTTGTAGCCATTCTCCAACTGAACAGAAGGTAGTGAAGTCAGGAGTGTTTTGATCCAAAAGAGGGCTTATTGGCCTGGGTGAGAATAAAACAGGAAAGCAAATTTTTCCATGAACTACTAAAGAAAGCATGTCTTGGCCCCCAGAAAAATAAGGATATATGAAATAAAGTTACATATTTTAATTGATGTTATAGTAACAAATAAACAGATATGCTAATAAAAATCTAATGTGTAAAGGTTGGCCAATAACTACAAATTCCAAATGGATAAGCCACAAAGTCCTACTGTATAGCACAGGGAACTATATTCAATACCCTGTGATAAATCATAATGGAAAGGAATATTAAAAAGAATGTATATACATGTATAACTGAGTCACTTTGCTATACGGCAGAAATGAACACAACACTGTAAATGAACTATACGTCAATGAAATAAATTAAAAAAAAAAACTACTAACTCCAAAATTTCTATTTTATTTAGATACAATGTCTAGCAGATAGTATCTTCCATGTATTTTTCAAAGTACAGCCAACGATATTTGTAACCAGTAAATATTTGTTAATCTGCTTCTCTGAAACTAACTGGGAGTAAAGAAAACAAACTTTCTCAGAGGGTGCTCTTGAGGACATAATGCACCCACTGTACTAATGGGACTCCTGTAAGCACTTTGTGAGTTCAAGCTCCTTCATAAGGGCCTGACTACACCATAGATACAGTGCAACAAGTTTACCTGACAACCGGAGCTGAATAACCACTCATCTACATTACTATGGAGCAAGCCAAGTGTAAAATATAAATGGGGTGGTTAGGCTCTTTTTAATGAGCACACCTCTTAAATCATGTATTGGATTACCTTTATAAACTTTAATTTCATGGAATCATTTTACTATTAAACTTGAAACCAAACAATCCAACAGATAGTATGGATATAATAATAATAATAAACTAAGGCAACAGCAATAAAAAATACATGTAATAGCAATGGTTTGAAAATGTAAAATGCCACTAAATCACACACATCCAGTTGAGAAATTTTTCTAAAATGAGGATTTTAGAAAATCATATCAATATGATTTTGATCATATCAATAAATGATATTGATTCTAAATTTTTCAAAAAGCAATAACAATAAGTCTCTTTCAAATTGATTTAACTAAAGTTAAGCCATCTGAAAAGAAAAAAAATAACTTCTATTAAAATAACCAATTTATTATGAACTTGAATAATTTAACACAAATGTCAATATGCTGTTGGGACGGAGCTGTGGAGATAAATGGTTCATGTGAATGTTTGAATTTCTCCCAGATTTCATTTCCTTAGCTATTTCTTACCTACTACATGTTCCCAGGGGTGTCTTCAGACTATTTGGGTTTCGAATCATTTTGTCTAGAATTCCAACTATCTGTTCAAACTTTGGCCTTTCAGCACGTTCCTTCTGCCAACAATCCAGCATCAGCTGGTGAAGACCGGCTGGGCAGTCCATGGGTGCTGGCAGACGATAACCTTCTTCTATTGCCTTTATAACCTAATAGCCAAAAGGATATTAAAATTTTACTGACTGAGGTTCAACTAGAATAAAATAAACTGCCCAGGAGGCAAAGTGATTTATCCACATAAGAGTAAACACACTGCTATGTGAAAGACTTTTTTTTTTTTTTTCCAAAACATCCATGAATAGTAAGCATGTTATTAAGGGGTGCATGAAGCTCGGGGTATGATGACATTTCCTAGTTAATTCAGCAATAGGGAGTAGCAAATAAGTTCACCCAGGGTGCAACAGATGGAAAATTTTTAATGTCATCCCAGAGGTTTTCAAAAGGGAAGATGTTATGGAATGATTTTATTGTATATAGCTATGCATGTACATATTTTTCTGTACATTTATGAATTCCTCAGGTTGTAAAAAGAAGTTCTCAGTTACCCAGAAGTAGTCCTGCCCTGAAAGTTTCACTTTCTGCAGAGTTCAAATGATATTATTTCAACCAGACATCCAAATATGTGAATGTACTATGACGGAAAAAGCTCCAAGCACACTATTGTTTTAAATAATATGCAGCTCATATGCTTATGGAATGTATAGTGTTACAAGATACAGTTTTGTTCTAGAACTGATTTGTATTGTTCATAAAGCTATTAGATCACTTCTCAACTCTGAGTCCAGTGACCTCAAACAGGCAGATTGAAACCACCCTTGGGGCACAGAGTAGAGAAAGGGTTATACCAGCAAATAGGGAAAGGTTACAAATCAGAGTTTGTCCACTCAGAGAGCCTGGCTGTTCAACTTCATTAGCACATTACTGTCTATTTATACATAATAACAACTTAAGAATCTTTGAATGGTAGTAAAAAATAAGCTTTCATAAACATTATGCATGGCAATCAGTCCAAAAATTATTTATTTAGACTTGGGTTTTTTGTTTAAGTGGAAAGCAAAAGTAGATTTTATTTTTCTTTTGCAGCGCTTTTATTTATTTGGGTAGATATAAAATGATCATAATTTACAGTTACATAACTTTTAGTAATTAACTGGACTATAGGAAAAAATCACACAGAAAGTCTGTACCACAAAATCATGTCCCTAAGGGATTAGGGTTCTCAGTGACAGAGAAATATAGAAGCTCAAAAGGGTCAGCAACCTTTCATAACTAAAGAGAGGAGAACACAATCTGCTATATGTGGAAATGAGTCTTCATAAAAGTATCTTTCAAATATCTCCTATTACAACAGGGAATGCCTATTAAAATGTCATTATTTATTCTATATAAAACATCCTTTCTATCACTTCAAAAGCTTTTTTCTTTTTTGCTTTAAGATTAAAAAAAAAAAAAAGGCCAAGTCCTTAAGATAGATTTTGTGAAACTTATGTCAACACAATATACAAAGATTTCCATTATTTACTGTCCTTACCACCTGCATGTACCAGGTGCAATTTTGTAAACTTCACGACTGATAAGCCTATTCCAAAGCAGAATTTTTCAGCAATACAGAAGATACAGTCTTCACAGTTATGCTTTAAAATAGGTATATTCAAAATATAAATATAAAATCTCTCCAGATTATTATTTTTCCTAATGACTGAACTCAAAAAAAAAAAAAAATGGAGGTTTTCAAACCAATGATTTATGCAGCCCATTCTCATGACAAAGTCATTTAAACTTCTCATAAAATCAGAAATTGTTACAAATCTAAGCAGCAAAGGGAAAATAATAGGAAGGCCAAAGCAAAAATAAAAACAAAATAAGGACTTGTAAAAAAATCAAAATATTATTCAAGGGGGGTTAACAAATCTTTCCATGATAACATAAGAGTAGTAGAAATGTAGGGAAAAAAATGACTCTGAAAAAAAAAAAGAGGTAACCTTGAGTTTTTGAAGAAAATAGGATTAAAGTAGGCAGACAAAAACTGGCTTTAAGAAATGTTGATGAACTTATTGTTTGCAGGGAAATATATCCTTCAGATGTTTTCTGACATTCAAAAATAGCACATTTAAATATAAGAGGTTGTAAGATGGAATAAGCAAAGTAGCTAGCATCAACAATTTTTTGAGAAAATCCTTAGTATAAGAACCACAGTGTTCACTTTTCTTTAAGGGAAATTTATACATGCAAACTGATAAAGTTTAAAAGTTAAAGAGATAAACTTAATTATAGTAATTTTTGAAAGTTTTCATAAATATAAAATCCTCAGCCCAAATTCTCCCCTGATCACTAGGTGGTAGGTCCACCAGTTTACTAGACATCTTCCCTTGGACTTTCCATAGTAACCTCATACTTTATTTAAAATTGATTTTTTTTTCACCTTTTCCCCAAAGCTCTTAGTCTTTCAATTAATGATACTTCCAGTCATCCCAGTTGGAAAAGCTGAAGTGAGAACAACCTAGACTTTCTTATATGTATATTAGTGACCACTTTCTGATGATATTACTTCCTAAATACAACATATTCAAATGATAGAAGCATTTTTTCATATATGTATATGGATCTCTCTGCAACCTTTTGGGGGTTCCTTGGTGGCTCAGTGGTAAAGAATTTGCCTGCAGGAGACATGGGTTTGATCCCTGGGTCGAGAAGATTCCCTAGAGAAGGAAATGGCAACCCACTCAATTTCACTTGCCTGGAGAAGAATCCCATGGACAGAGGAGCCTGGTGGCCTACAGTCCATGGAGTCGCAACGAGTCAGACACTACTTGGCAACTAAACAACAACAGTATGGATCTCGTACAGTGCTGTAATTGGAAATGGCTTTATTCTGAAAATTAGGTTAGTGGGTTAGTGTAAATTAATTCTGTTTATGTATTTTTGTTTTAAATATGATTTACCCTAAAGATTATTATTAATTTTGCAAATAGCAATTTTAAAAATGTTACCTTATATTTGTTTAATTAAATTGGTATTGGAGGGATAGGAGGAAGTATTTTAGAAAATACCACAAATGTAATAGATTAAAATATAACACACAGAAAAAAAAAATATATATATATATTCTTCTTGTAGCAATGGAGCCATTTTCACATAGTTATGTGGTGGTCTTTACAAAATCTCACATTATGGGATTTTTCCTTCAGTGCTTTATTTTGAATAAAAGCTATGGAAAAAACACCTTGGGCTTTAGTCACTTTAATTAGTATTGATACTGAATGCTAATGAAAGTCATATGACTGAATTTAAAATTTTTTCCTGTTTATGACTCTATAACTACAATTGCTGGATATCATTGCAAAAATTCCTGTAAAATATCCTTTTAAAAAGCACACTAGAAAATATACACACATGGGAACTCTGCAAAGATCACAAATATTTAACTGTAGGAGGAATTCAATTAAAAAAACAACACAACTTTTAAATGCAAAGAATTTCATGTGGCTTTGTATAACACTCCAGGGACATCACTGTTCTAGGATTCAAAACTGCTCTATGTTAAACAAGTTAGATAAAAGTAAAAATAATGTGCTTTGGAAAGCTGGATTAAGTTATTTAAATAGTGGCTCAAGTTGTGAATAAGTAAATAACTAGTAAAACTTTATATATTTAAAATGACCAAATAACAAACAACTGTGGGGGGAGCAATTTTTTTAACTGGGAAGAGTGGCTTTCCTCATATTTGAGGTTGCTTGTATTTGAATATATACAGTATTTTTCTGAATTTACAGGACTTTATCCCCAGACTCATAAGACTAGGGCAGTGTTTATCATTTTCTACCACCTCCTATTTCCCACTTGTAGATTTTCCTCAGAAGTCCTGAAAAGAACAAAGCAAGTAGAAAAATCTTTCCTTTCTCATTTCCCTCTAAATCTTTTAAAAGTACATCTAAATCTTACCATGATTCTCCTAACATAATACTCTTCAATGGCTCTCCAATTAGAATCCTTTGGCTTTGAGCACAATATAGTCTTAAAATCTTTGTGCCAATGAATAATGTAGAGTACTATTAAATAACTCTTACAGGAGTGAAAGAGTTAATGAGCTTCTATAGTTATCCTACTGCATTACAGAAATTTGGCAGTGCATATTATTATAATAGAGAACATTTATCAATACAAAATGAAACTTCTAGCTCCCAAAAAGAGTGATTTACATATTTTTAAAGGAGCAGAAGCAAAATAGAACATTTAAAATAAGAGATGTTCTCAACTAGCGAAGATTTAGGGACCCTAAAGTTCCCATTAACAATCATGCTCCTACCTACAGAGGCACCAGAGATGCATGCTGGGAACCTTGGCCTCTATATAGCATGTTGCTGTCCAGTCAGTAAGTTGTATCTGACTCTTTTGAGACCCCACGGACTGTAGCCTGCCAAGCTTTTCTGTCCATGGGATTTCCCAGGCAAGAATACTGGATTGGGTTGCCATTGCCATTTCCTTCTCCAGGGGATTTTCCCGACTCAGAGATTGAACTCGCGTCTCCTGCATTGGAAGGCAGATTCTTTACGGCTGAACCAGTGGGAAGGCAGTTTTGTCATAACTCAAGGCAAAGCCTGTTGAAGATAAACCCACCTCATGGGATGATGATTCAGACAGGACTGAAGCTTTGAGGCTCTGCAGGTTTTATTTGGTTAGCCTGCTAGAAAAACAACTTATCTTTTAAGGATACAAGAATCATAGTAAATATTTATTGAAAACTTGCTATATGATTAGCACTGTTTTAATTATCTCATTTGATCTTTACAGAAACCTCATTAGTCAAGTATTATTATACTGATTCCAGAGACAAAGAATTAGAGGTGCTGAGAAGTTAAGCAAAGAAAACATCATAGAGCTGTTAGTAGAAGGGACAGAATTTGACATAGGCTGTCTGACCAGAGCTGATGCTGTTAAGAGTTGCTTATATTTCCAACTGGGAAAACAAAAAGTGCACTGCTGCGAACAGTTACATATTCTCAGAAACGGCAAAAAACACACACTAAGATCGCTGATCCTACACTTCTTAAAGCATTATGTAATTATCCATGGAATTCATTTGAAACAACTTTTTTGTAAAATTACTAACACCCCTTGGATTTACCTGTCTAGATCTTGTCTTAGTATTCTAATAAGAGTCAAAGAACAAAAGAAACACACTGAGAGCAATTCTAATATAGATCATTCCTAGAAGAATATGAAGTGACTAGGGTAAATGACATTGTAAGGGAACACTTACTTATCCATCAGGGGATACTTCTTTACTACAGAAATAAAGAAATACCGGAAAACAAACTCATTTGCTTGCCGAGATGTATTTCGGTATTATTACTAAAATTATTCCAAGGAAAATGAGTACATCAAGGCTGTATATTGTCACCCTGTTTATTTAACTTATATGCAGAGTACATCATGAGAANTCCTGGGAGTCTTGATTCCAGCTTGTGCTTCTTCCAGCCCAGCGTTTCTCATGATGTACTCTGCATATAAGTTAAATAAGCAGGGTGACAATATACAGCTTTGACATGCTCCTTTTCCTGTTTGGAACCATTTGAGTGTAGGTATCTTTATACATAAGCGTATCATTTTTTCCCGACATGGTCTTGTTCATTCCCCTGTGTAGACTGTGGCCAAAGCCCCCTAGCAACTGTCTACCTCACTGAATTTACAACACAGTCACCCTCCATATCCTGAGACTGCATCTTCAGATTCTGCATCCGTGGGTAAAAATATTCAAAAAGAAAAAGGAAAATGAGAACATTCCAGAAAGCACAACTTGAATATGCCACATGCCAGTTACTATTTGTACAGCATTTATATTGTATTTATACCTATTTACATAATATTTATATTGTATTAGGCACCATAAGTATACAGGAGGGTGTTCACAAGTTTAGTGAAAAAAACAATGTCATTTTATATAAAGGACTTGAGTATTCACAGATTTTAGTGTCTGCCAGTGTCCTGGATCCAATATCCTATGGATACTAAGGGACTTCATGCTCAGTTACTTTATTTATGTTGGACTCCCTGTGACTCCATGGACTGTAGCCTGCCAGGCTCCTCTGTCTACACACATGCCCTCCTCCAGGGGATCTTCCCGACCCAGGGATCGAACCCATATCGCTCTCATCTCCTGCATTGGCAGGTGGAATCTTTACCACTAGTGTCAGCTGGGAAGCCCCCTACTAATAAGGGGCACCGCCTTTTTTATTTCTTTGGAGTAACCACAGAAACCTCACTTTATTTAGTTTTCAGCCTAGAGTTTTGTGGAGTTCCTGGCAAATTTAATTATCAACTTAGGTCTTGATTTATCTTGTTTCACATGTCTTAAGAAAAGTCTCTTATAATCCAAGGTATTTGAAAATTTGAGGATTTTATAAAATCCTTGACAAATTTCTAGCAAATAAATTTAAATCATATAAAGTGATTTGATTCTTTTAATCAATCTAATATTTAAAATATTAATATTGCTGAAGAATTGATAAAAGCATAATTTTCAGAAAAATAAAATATAAACATAAACAGAGGATTTCCAGAGACATTGAGGATTTGGTAGATCACTTAAGTCTCTCCATAGTCTCCAAGTAAAAAAACTTTCTCTAGAGAATTATTTTTACTATAGCGGAATTCATTATTTTAATTTCAAGTTGTTCCACCATTTGTATATTGAAAATGAAATATATAATTGCTCAAATAGCAGTTTAACATAAGTATAAAATAATGAATATTATCCTTTAAGAAGAATGTTAATATCAATGTCACTATAAAACCAGAACTGTGTAGGTAATCTCTTATTTTTAAATTTAACAATTTAATAATTCAGACCTCTGCAATTGAAAAATAAGAAGAAAGATGGTACTTAATGTTCTAGGTCAGAATTAAACACTGTGCTCTTAAAACTTCATTTGATCAGTAAAAATATTAACACTTGACAGACAAAATATATATTTATGATATTTAATTTTCAATAAAAACAAATGGGAATTCTAAATCTAAAATAGAAGATATTTTTTTTCTTAACCATTTCTATTATTTGTTTTTAGAAGTTAAGTGAACTTTAAAATTTAAAGTTATCTTATATTCCTGTCATTCCTTTATGTTTGGATCTAGTACAGAAGGAAGGTGTCAAAAGAAATGAAACTCTACTGAATGTCTAGGGAATGTAAATATTTCTCTTTCTCTGCCCCAAGGATTTGTTTGCCCACATTTTGACAGTCCATGAAATCTTTGACACTGAGACCTGTCAAATAATAACAACTTTGCCTCTGCCAAACGGACTCATCATTCAGACTTTTATCTTCAAAAAAACCAAAACCAAAAAAAAAGAAACTGCCATTAAAAAAGTTTTATGTCATTATTCAACTCAAAATAGTAAATGATTTTTTCAAACCTCTCCTTCTTTTGGCTGTGAATTTTTTAGTCAGTGAAGAAATTTGTTTAAAAGAGTCCTGAAAATCACATTTCCAACAAACAATCTGATTTTAGTTGTCTAAAAATAACTTACTAGTTTTAAGAAACATAGGAACTTGATAGGGAAAATTCTAAAATAAGAAAAAAAAAGATACTAATTTTATATAACAATGATTATGATCTATTTTTGAAAAATAACTCAGTTTTAACCTCAGTCAGCTTCTGTTGTTACACACGTTTATAATATCTCAAGAATTCGGTATTTCAGACTGGTTTGCTTGTCACATGCTTCTTCTCAATGGTAATATAGACTTTCTTCAAGCACCAGTTATTATTATTATTATTATTTTTACTTTATTCTTCAAGAGCATGCATGCTTATCATTTCCAAACTCCTTAAAACACTATTTTTGGTCAATTTGCCCCAACCTAATCTTCATTTCAGGGGCTTCCCAGGTGGTGCTTGAGATAAAGAACCCGCTTTTTGCAGGACAATTGAGAGATGCGGGTTCAGTCTCTGGATTGGGAAGATCCCCTGGAGGAGGGCATGGCAACACACTCTGGTCTTCTTGCCTGAAGAATCCCATGGACAGAGTTCATAGGGTCGCAGACTTGGACATGACAGAAGCGACTTAGCATATGCATACAATCTTCACTTCAGATCACTAATAATGTATGTATCTCTGTTACAGGATAGTGACTCTACTTAGCTGGTCCACATATACTTCACTAAGCCTTTGTTTCTGCACTTTCCAAAGTGTTCCCTTGTGAATTCTCTCCTCAGCTATGAACAAAGGTCTTTTCCATATTTCTAGTTTAATGTAGGATACCTTCCTAGATTTTATACTTACTCTACTTTTACCTAAATTTCACTCACATTTTCAATAAAGGCATATGAATCTGACAGTATTTGTAAGTTTCTGCCTTACAAAAATGTTAACTTTACAAAATTCAACTTACAGAAGTAAATATTTAGTTGCACTTAGGCTATTGTTGTTGTGTTAGTCACTCAGTCGTGTCCGACTCTTTGTGACCCCATGGACTGTAGCCCGCCTGTCCCTGGGATTCTCAAGGCAAGAATACTGGAGTGGGTTGCCATTCTCTTCATCAGGGGATCTTCCTGACTTAGGGATTGAAACCAGGTCTACCTGCATTGCACGCAGATTCTTTACCATCTGAGCCACCAGGAAAGCCCTTATGCTATATTGTTTTATAAATGGTCTCTTGGAGTGAGATGTACACACCCAAGAACTATCATCAGTTTCTTTTCTCAAAGGTTAACAATGTACTTGATGCCTTAGTAACAGGATACACATTTAATAAGTTGTATTTTTAAAAGAAATTTCCCAAGATATTCCCATTGTGATTACATTCTAAAATATTTCTATGAAACACATATTGGTTGCTAAATTTAGGAAATCAACCAACAACATAATTTAAACAGATTTTATCAGGAAATTAAAAGCAAGAGAAAGATAAGCTTCAAAGACAAAATAACACAGCCTTCTTTCTCTCCCCTTCATAAAGGAATCTTTTACTCAGGGACTCTCCCACTATAGCTGTGCAAGATCAGCATCATTACTTTTATTAAAGAAATATCCTTTTCTGGCTTCTATTATGTCCAGAGAATTTAAATAAAAAAGAAAAAGCAGTTCTTCAAAATGAAGACAAAAGAAAATTAGTTGAACCACTAATTTACAGTAATTATTGTGGTAATTTGTGGTAATAATAGTGAAAACTCAGCAACCATGTTTTTTAGAACTGTAAGTTTCTTCTTATGAGCCATTACCTACATGTTCCCATAAAATGAATATTAATGTATTAAATCCTTTTTGTTTAAGTAGTATAACACTTACATCTTGATTTGACATGTCCCAATAAGGTCTCTCTCCATAAGACATAACTTCCCACATGACTATTCCATAGCTCCATACGTCACTGGCTGATGTGAATTTCCGGTATTGGATGGCTTCAGGTGCTGTCCACCTTACTGGAATTTTTCCACCCTGTATTAAAAGAAATTGACATTTTAGATATATATAATAACATATAGATCATTTATAGTAGAACCATAAGGCTAAGCTAAATGCCTGTGTAGTTCATTGACAATTCAGCAGTATCAGGTCTATTCATCTTGAATTTCTCCAAGTGTAGTTAAAGTTACTAACTTGCTTTTTAAATGTCATGGTTAAGTTTTCAATTCTAAGGCAAATCAATTATGAACTATGTGGTTGTACGGCCAGAGACTACTCAAAAAGACAATGACAAATCAGGTAAAATAACTACTAAAATGGAAAGAAATATTGGAATAATAGTATACAAGTAAATCCCCATATATTTTCCTTTTTTCTAATCTTGCAAACTTACAAGAATTAGCATAGTTAATATTTTCTTAAAATCTTGATTAAAAAGTGGGATTATTGTTTTCTGCTACAACTATGACCACTAGTAACCAAATGCTGTATATGTATATTATATATATTAGCATCTCAATATGAAATAAGCTATTGACATTCTTATCATACTTCTCCTCTTAGTCTATATGAAGATGGAAAAAGTGATGATGATTCTTCCAAAAGGAAAAAAAAGTCACAACAAACAAAGGTAGAGATCAATTTGCCTCTTTTCTCCTGTTTCGTTTTGTATTATTAAGCCCTGCTTTCTTGGTAGGAAAACTGGCAGAAATATGAAGAGGTGCAGTAATAGACTTTTTCTTACAGTCGTTGTATAGACAGCTTCGGGATCGTCCTCTATAACCCGGGACAGGCCAAAATCTGACACTTTACAAACAAGATTGCTGTTGACAAGAATATTGCGAGCTGCAAGGTCCCTGTGAACATATCCCATATCAGCCAAATATCTCATTCCAGCAGCAATTCCTCTCAGCATTCCTACTAACTGAATGACTGTAAATTGCCCATCGTGTTTCTACAGGAAGACAAAAATGAAAGTCCAGTTAACCATACTTTGAAAAGAGAAAAAAATTACCATGAAAAATGTCTGCACATAAGTGATTTTCTGTCATATAAGAGGAATTACTACTTAATTTTCTACATAATATAGACATTTGTGAAAAACAACAGGTGCTAAGTTAACTTAATAGTCAAATAATATAAAATAGAGTTCTAGTAATCATTTATTTATATTAATATGCAACCAGTATTAATTAATAGCTTCAAAGCATGCAAATCCAAAAGTATGTGCTAATTTTTATGTCAAAGTTAGGGAAAGTGAAGGCGAAAGTCACTTAGTCCTGTCCAATTCTTTGTGACCCCACAGACTATACAGTCTATGGAATTCTCCAGGCCAGGATACTGGAGTGGGTAGCCTTTCCCTTCTCCAGAGGATCTTCCCAACCCAAGGATTGAATCCAGGTCTCCCACATTGCAGGCAGATTCTTTACCAGCTGAGCCACAAGGGAAGCCCAAGAATACTGGAGTGGGTAGCCTATTTCTTCTCCAGCAGAAACCCAGGAATCGAACCAGGGTCTCCTGCATTGCAGACGGATTCTTTACCAACTGGGCTGTCAGGGAAGCCCCAAAATAAAAGCACAGATCATCAGGAAGTTAGGGAATGAAATATTAAAAAAAATATATCCCTGACAGTTAAGCATTTTACCCACTTGCTAAAAATTTACATAAACAGTTTAAAAATATATAAAAGGATGAAGACACATATATTAGATTTTTTCTCCAAGTGGTAAAAAAAGGAAGATAGAAAAAATTTTTTAGTAAAAATGGAGTGAAATTAAGAGGTAGAAAGGGATTGTACCGGCTGACTGTTTTCATCTTCTACTTTTCATTGTTGTGGTGTAGGTAGGAATATTACTTGCAGCAAAGATTCCCTGAGGTAGATGTGCTAATAAATGGGATTGAGAACTCTTTGCAACCAACTGGCCACCATATATTTCTAACTTATTTTTAACCCACAGATTTCTCCAGTTGAATTCCAAATATGATGCAAGCTGACAGTGGTTTGAATAGACGAATTTGCTAAGTGATGCCTTCTTCTAGAAAGTTGACAGCTATGCATATTAACAGACATAGCATGTCAAAATCCTCTTAATGCTTATTAATCTGGATTGAATGTACCATTCTAGATCATGTATGATCTCTATATGTTCTCTTCCTCTTACTATTTTCTCTTCGCCCTTTGAAAAAAAGGTTAACACTTCTTCACGATCTTAGATGAAGAGTCTGAATGTAAAAATATGTATGTTTTTACATTCAGAACTTATTATTTATAAAAATAACATACTTTAAAAAGGTAATAATTCTTTGTTTTAAGCTTGATGTTCATATAACACTATAGTAGAAATGGGTCCACAGAGCAGAGTCCTACCAACATTGAATGGTTATCTCACTTTTTCTCTGTATTACCTCTGTATTTCATTTATAATTGTAAATTTGAAAAAGTAAAATGCTACTCTACAACAAGTATTCCAATTATAGGGCTTCCAGTATCCTCAGTATTTGTGCTAATATATCAATGGATACTATTTTTAAATGGCATTATATCACTTAAATGCTCAAAAAATCTTTCTCAATCCAGTCTTAAGACTTTTTAAAGCTGCTTTTCAAAGACAATTTTGCGACCTGTTCAAGTTTCTACTGTTCACATTTTATACTGCAAAGAAAAGTTCAGAAAATTACATTGGTTACAGGCATAGTATATTTAGAATGGGAGAATAATTTTGTTACCTACCCTGAGAAATGCATCTAGGGCTCCATTTTCCATGAATTCTATTACAATCATGACTGGCTTCCCTAAAATTAAAAATATATATATATATAAGGGAAAAAAAAAGTGTTGCTTCCAAAGCTGTAATGTGAACTTCAGATTTATTTTGTTTCTCACCCAAGATAAAATATCTAGTGCTCTTTTGAACGACTGACTGGGTGAGTGGTGAGTATTTCTAACATTTCTAGTGCTGCTGCTAAACGCAGAGTCATTAACTGTCTGTTTGGAACATACTCATGATTGAGAAAATTAAACAATAAAAGTCAATGTGTTCCTCTGACTCCTGTTTTGTGAACAAAACTCAGAGAAAATGACACTTTACAGAAAATGGAAAGACTAAACTGTAATACATTTATGACTTTTGAAGATAAATGAAAATATCTGTCACTCCATCTATCAAATTTATTCTTTAGTTCTCAACCTGCATTCATTTCTCCACTTTTTACCTGAGATGGTAGCACAAAAGAAATTTTTAGTCAGTTACACATCCAAAGAAAAATTCATGAAAAATATGAAGTATATTTACAATTTGATTTTTTAGTATCTGTGAAATAACACTGATTTCTGACAGTCCATTTGGTAAATGAAATATACTGTCAATATGTACCTCTTGTAACAACCCCTTCCAAATGGACAACATTTGGGTGGTCAAATTGCCCCATGATGCTGGCTTCACATAAAAAGTCTCTCCTTTGCTTTTCCGTGTAACCAACTTTCAGGGTTTTTATGGCTACTGCAACATCTCTTTTCCCTGGGAGTTTCAAACGACCACTGCAGACTTCTCCAAATTCTCCTAAAGTAACAGAACAGGCAAGTGTATTCGAATTACAGAAATATCTCCTCTCTTAGAGTAATTGCAATAAATTCTTTAAAAACACTTTTAAACTTTTTTAAACTGTTACACAAACTCCTATTTTTTTTTTAACTGGCTTAACAAAAACTCTTTCAGAAACAATGTTTAGGTTTGAAATACACTGCAAAATGGACACTGTTTACTGGAGTATAAGGGCGCATTAGCAAATTCTGCATATTGCTATTGTTTTCAAGACTTGAAATACCAATACTTCTGAAAGATTTAAAAATCTGGAATTCATATGTACCTAGGTTTGCTAGATGTAAGGGACTTCATCCAAAAATGTACAATTACTGTGAAGATACATTATACACACAGAATATAATTTTCCTTTTGAATAATTAATACATATTAATTTTCTACATGAAATTAAACAGTACAACAGCTACAAATATAACAAAAAATAATAAAAATGAACACTTAGCAGGAAGATGATAAGTCAGAGGATGTATATTCCAGCAATATTCACAACATTCTAGTTATTTTAAATATAAATTCATATATTGGATGGGCCAGAACTATTATGAAATAGTTTACAATAGAACAATATCTTAAAAATCCAACAAGAGACAAAAGATACACAATTCTCTGCACCACATGCTTCTTTTTCACTTTTTTTTCTTAAGATTTCATAAACAAGTACAGGCTCATTGCTTCCAACATTTCAGGTAAATGCAAAGGTTCTATACTTGAGGTATAATTATTTGCCTGTCATTATGATGTATGACTTTCGATCTTGGCTAAATGGAACAGCTGAACAAGGAAGCTACAACAGCCTTACCTGCGCCAATCACACGCTCAATTTTAATACAGGAGGCATCTAGCTCCTTGGCGAATTGATGGACAGCTCTATTTGGGTCCTCATAGGTTTCAGGGTCAATGTAGGTTTTGGTGCCTGGAAATTTAACTGTAATGATGTAAGAAAGCATGACTGTGATGAAGCAAAGCACTTATTGTGCAGTCAGCCCAGGAATTTCATTATGCAGAGTGCTCCTTGGAACAGTGAACTTGCTTCCACATCACCTGATTCACAGCAGTTTTAACAGACTACTTCAGTCTGCAGGCGTATAGGTATTATCTGCAAGCTTCTATAGGTAACATAGGATCCAGCTCATAGGTGACTAACTGAATTGCTTTTCCAGTAAATCAACAAAAGACAGCACCAAAATTCTCTGACATGACTCTTATCAGACTGGAGGTTTAATTAAATTCATTGCTATCATGGCATAGTTCAAGCCATATTGAGGTTTGTAATGGACTTGGAAACACATTTGTAAATCTATCAGTCAGTCAATCAATCAAATTAATACACTGGGAAAAGAAGACATTTCATTTACAGGTAGCCTACTACACTGACAGTAATATTAAAAACATTTAGACATCTTACTTATACTTTTGATTTATTTTTTTAAAGACCAACCACCGTTGACATATACATAAAATTAATACAAGCTGTGAGGGACTGCTATCACAAAACCAGAGAGAAATCTACTAAAGACACAGTTTCTTCTTCACCTTGAAGGGCAATAGAAGCCAAATGTACAAAGTGCAGAATAAAGTTAGAAAATTTACAATATTCCTGGGATCTGCTAATCATGTATGACAGCAATTTGAAAGAGGAATTGTTTATATGAACTTTCAATTATAAGGCTCTGGAAGTTCTTATCTGCTATGAGGAGGTAGCCAATACACCTCAGAAAAGGTAGTCAGGATTCAAACAACATAGAATCATCTTAAAAGTTAAAATTGTCTTAAAACGCACCCAGAAGCATGCAGGTAACAGATAATGCTATGTCAACTTTAAAGCAATTACAATAATGTATTCAAAATCTAATCATTTGGTTAAAGACAAAGATAAGATAGATAGTCATATATTTGATTATATTAATGCAATGAAAATAATTACACTATATCCTCAAAAAAACCTTTATTGTTTTTTAACAAAGCCACTGAACAATCTTTTCATTAAATCTTACTATTTGGAGAACAATATATTTCTTTATGTATTACACTGCAGCCTAACTGTGCTTATGTCATCACATCAACTTGAAATTATATTTTTAAAATAAACACATAACAAACAAAAAGAAGCAGAATGTATAAAGGAAAAATGGGATTTAAAAATCTTGATTTATTCTGTTGTAGTTGATTGTTTATCCAAAATTGATTGTCTTAAACAATTACTGTTGCAGTTTATAAAACTGACAGATGCTCATTTGTTACTAAAGCTGAACATGAGAAAAAAACACAAGAAGAAAAGAGAGAGGGGATAGAAAGAGAAAAGAGAGAAAAAGGAGTACAGGGAAGAGGGGGGGAAGAGAAAAAGAGAGAAGGGAAGAAAACAATAGGTTAACCTCCTAGATTGGCAGGCAGATGGAGAATGAGCCATCTTCTCCGTTTTATTCTTTCTTTCTTTCTTTCTTTTTTTTTTTTTTTTTTTTTGGTTTGATTTTGCAATAAGGGAGCTAGATTGGAGGTAACCTTCTGCATCTCAAACGGGTCTCTGATGGTTCTTTATTCAAGTTGTCACAAAACATTTTGACAGGCCAGAGCAATTTTGGCATAAAAACATGAAATACTGCCCACTTGGATTCAAAGACATTGTTAGAAGAAATGGTAGGAGGAAACAAAATGTAAATTGGAATTGGTTCACTAAACTCCTCCATTGTGTTTATATCTTTAAATGTAGCACTTGGGGCCATGGAGAGTGGAGGGCACCTGATACAAATGACTGGACATTCTATTAAATTCAGTGCTCTAAAAGCTAGTTAAATGATTGCTTTCATGTTTCTGTAAAAATTCAATCTGGTGTCTTAGCACCTAAGAAAATTGTCTGTATACTAAAGGAATAAAACAACACCAACTTGTAAATAGCTGGTGACCACAGTGTTGTACTTTATGTACTATAAATACAGTCATAAAATCAAATAAAATGCCTGGTTCTCATCAAATGACAAGAAAAGATATCCTTGTAAAAAGGGTGATTCAAAAATATCAAGGATTTACCAAGATAGGATATCTTAAGTGTATTTCTTTCATTATTCGTTTAAAAATGGATGTTTTAAAATAACAATTTTGACACAGTTTCTGAATATTTTGGTTTGTTGCTTATCTTGATTTAAGGGTGTGTGCTTTTTGTGTTTTAATATCTCATTTACATCTCTCATGAATCTTAAATATCTTAAAACCACCACTGATATTTTACTCTAGAGATGAAAACTGTTTATATACACAAGTTCCAGTTTATCTTTTCTATGTTAACAGGTAAAACACACAGCTTTATTTTTTCTAATTACAAACTGGATGTCAAATGTGAAAAAAAGGGAATGACATCAAAATATTAAAACTGAATGATGACAGTTAAGCAGAAAGCTATACAACATGTTTTAGGTAAGCCATGTTTTAATTTGCCTTCAGCATTAACTTGCAAGCTAAAAGAATTAACTAATAGGCAGTATTTGATCATTTGGGGATGTCTTGGATATCTTCAATAAGCAGAGAAAAGTGACATACTGATTAAGGTATTATTAAATGATTCTTCCATCAAATTATTCACATATGGGTAGAATCTGGGATTCCAGGAACTATAGTCTTATGTCATTCTCTTCTATATATGTTTACTATCATCTATATACAAACTTGACACAAAAATTAAGGCATTCAAGTTTTGATCCTCTCCTTCCTGTCTGGGGAAGTGTTAAAAGTATTCTCTCATGTCATGAAAGAGAAAAAAATATAACTTCCACTTTTTCTGCATCCTCTAGCTATAAACAGCCTATGATACTCTCATCACTGGGACTTGTCACAAAATCACTGCCAGTTAGCAAGAGGAAGCACCAACATTAGGAGTATGTCAATAATCCCAGGAGAGGGGTCATAGAATCACATGTGTTCAGCCATAAATCAGAGGCAGATTTAAATGTAGTGAGGCTTAAACCTTCTGCAATTTGGGATATTCTCTTTAAGAGAAAAGATTCTACACATTAACCTGTTAGGATTCTTTCAGGGCCTTGAAAGGAGTCTGTGAAAACCAGGGGCCCTGCAACTTAATCATCATGATAAAGCTCCCTCTGGTCATAGCTTTTACTATAATTTCTAGAGTCCTAATACACTCCCTGCCTTCAGTGGTTCGAATTATACAGTTTCATCATTGATTTGAATATGTATTATGTAAAGACATTTCTCTTTTGAAAACTAAAGTCAAGGGAACTGTTGGTTCAACAATTAATAACATGCTGAAGAAACTTAGGAATGATAATAATGGTGTTCATATTGTGTTTTTTCAACCACACACTTCCTTGACTGATGCTACATCTTCCCATGACTTAAGAAACAGGACATGACAATATCTTCTTAGATACTGACACAAGAATTTGATGAGTAACACAAAAATAGATGTCATTCTTATGCCATTTATAGAAAATTTATTTATCTACCCATGAGAAATTTTAGTAAGGAGTATGGTTACTAAGAAAAATTATACATAAAATTGCTTTCAAGGATTAAAAATAGGGATACTGGATTTGGATAAGAGCATCACCCATTGGATTTTACTTTGGCTGCAAAAAGTCAACATTTATTCTCAGAGCTCTCAGGGTTTCACTTGCCATCCATGTGCAACAACAATAAGATTAATGCGGTTGAGCATCCATTTTTTTTTTTCCCTGAGCTATGTTCTAATATAATTTCTAAAATGAACTTTAAGAATCAGGTAGCTCAAATCCACAGGAAAACATCAGAGTACTGAATCCTATTATTACACTATTTGTGTCTCAAAATATCTACCTGTGATGGCCAGTTTATAGTAGATGGACAGAGAGAGGTTCCTTAGTTTTTCATTATAGCATCACTCACTGGGTAGAAAAAAGGGCCTATCCTTCTAACTTAAAATGAATTCCTGAGCTAGAACATGGGCACATGCAACATTTAATGAATCATTATTAGGATGATATGAAACACTTGGGCAAAGATTGCAAAAGGAACAATTGTGACATAAAAGCTGCTGAACATCCTTTCAGTTATATTAAAATTTCTTATGAGAGATTACATTTCTGAATATATTTTTAAAGAATTCACATTATATTTTCATTCTACATATTTGTTCAAATGCTTTAAAGCAATATTTTGAGCTCATGGTATATTTTCAAGCCTGATACATCAGGAATTTATTCATGCCAATACTGACAACCAGATTTCTGTATTAACTGGGGTAAATAAATAAAGAAAAGCCAAACACTTACAATGAAAGTAAAGCTCTTCATCCCCTTCTTGGTCAGCTTTGCTATAACCACAGTGCCTGGAAAAAATTAAAATTTTTGATGATCTCAATCAATAATCTAGCTTTGTGTATTTAAAATTCAGTATGATATATCTTAATTACTTAAAACTTGCTAGTTAGAGCTATAAACAAAATATATAAACTTTCTGTCCATCGTTCTGAACTCAATAATAATATAGCAATTCACATGATTTGAAAAATGCAAAGAATATAAAGTGTGAGACAGTGTGGAAGGGACCTATTTCACAGATTTATATTTATCAATGAGTGAATATTTGCTTATATTTTTTCCTGAAAAACAGCAACAACAGATTTTAAATGGTTTCCACAAACCATTAACTAAAAGAGTAAATCTTTCTCCAGGTGTCTCCTATATTTATTATAAAAATCAAACTCTGAAAATAACTAATAAAGAGTCACCTAATAGAAATGACACTACTCATTCCTCTTCTGACCTTGGGAGAATGAAAATTTATTGACCTTTAGTGTTTCATATGAGACAAAGAATAACTGCATTTACTAGTAAACATTCTAAACTAAACAATAAGTAGTAGGCTGACATAATTCTGAAAAATCAATACATTTTATGTTAGAGATTAGAACAAATTTGTGTTCTACCTTCTTCCAATGATGAAGCCAAAGACCATAAACACCAAAATGATAGTCCCGGCCACTGCAACCACAGCAATTATAATAACAGGATTCTGTTCACTTGAGACTGCCGTAGCTGTAAACAGAAAGAAAAAAAAAAAGGCTCAATAAAACACTCAATACTATTCAAGAACTTGAAAGATTAGGCAAAATCTTATAAGCAAGATATCTATGCTATTAAATTCACCTCTGACTTAAATAAATGCATTCTATTGTAACAAATTTAAACAAACGTTTATTTTTTACATTTTAAGTATGTGGTAAGCACAATACTTTCATCTATTTTATATTCTTCAGCTAGGAAAGATCCCTGCAAAATGCCTTATTGAATGGCAATCCCCTGCTTAATTGTTGGAAACTTAGTTATGATCCAAGAGATAAAGATTTTTCATTTACAATTGCTAGTAAATCCCCATTTTTCCCCTCAGTAAGGTACTTGATCCCACTGTGTCTATTTTCCTGGTGTGTGAAAAAAAAAAAAGAACCCAAATAACATACTCTCAGCATTTTTCAAAGTACCTTAAATGATTTCTCTCTCACATCATCAATACAGAATAAAAATCATGATGTAACCATAGCAAATCAATATGAGTTTATAATTCACCTTAATTCAGGAAAATAAACAGAATTACTTATATTAATTTGACAAAGTATGCAATGCACACATTTGAGAGTTTAAGATTACAGAGAAGCTAGGCTGTTTATGGAAGAGCCAACTTTCTGCAAGTACTGTAAAAAACATTTTAGCATTATCTAATTGTAGACACTTCCTGTACAAGGCTAAGTGATTCTTCTACGCTCGTTAAGGCAAGCCCAGCTGAATCTTTCTGAGAGTCTCTCTGGGAGCAGTTTATGTTTACATGTCCTTTAAAACAGCCTCTGATTCTTATTCTTCATCAAGTTACATGGCCTTCTCACTTGTACTTTTCCAAATTAGTGAAGATTTACTTATTTGGCAAATCACAATTGTCATATTTCCCCCAGAATATTCTAGTTTCAATACTAGTATAAACCTAATGAAATAACCAAATGGATGCCAAACAGTGAAAATGTATATTCTAAAAGATGATTCAGTTATAGATTAATATCTAATATAATGAAAACTAATATAGTTTGTTTATTTCTGAAACAATCAACATCTGTAAACTTTCAGGTAGGATGGAAAATACTACTTCTTATTAGTGGTGGCAAGGGACTTGGTCTCCAGAGCAGTAAATTATATGTAGACAGAATGTGTCTTGCCACAATAGGCAACATAAAGGTGTTGATTTTTTTTTAATTGGTCTTTCTCTCTCTATCTATGTCTCCCTCCTTTTGACAACTCCTGTCTTAATTTTGTATACTTATGCCAACTATAGATAGCTCTTATGTTGAAACACCAGTAAAAATAGCTCCAGTGTAATAAGTTTCTGAAAAGAGACATTATACACACTCCCTAAGTTAGGACCTGCTGATTTGCTCCCCGAGAGAATGAAACAAGGGAAAAGGAAAAAGAAGAAAAAGAAAACAACTTGAAAGCTTTAATTTCTGAATTACAGCCTATTATGATTCAACAGAGAAAAGATGACTTCAAGTAATTTTGTTGCTTTGGTTTGGTTTTTTGTTTTTATTTTTCTTTTAATATATATTTAGAGAGCGACTTCCCTTTCACTTTTCACTTTCATGCATTGGAGAAGGAAATGACAACCCACTCCAGTGTTCTTGCCTGGAGAATCCCAGGGACGGGGGAGCCTGGTGGGCTGCCGTCTATGGAGTCACACAGAGTCAGACACGACTGAAATGACTTAGCAGCAACAGAGAGGAAAAAGAATGGAGTAGTTTTGTTCATGAGGAAGGAAAAAATTAAACATGTATGTGTCGAAATTATTTCCATTCAGTTTGTCCCATGGGTCTAATTCTTTGCTTGTCTTAGACTCTGTTCTGCCCTTAGCTTCAGAAACACAACTCCAGTGAGAAAACTGAAGTCAGGTGAATGTGNAATGACTTAGCAGCAACAGAGAGGAAAAAGAATGGAGTAGTTTTGTTCATGAGGAAGGAAAAAATTAAACATGTATGTGTCGAAATTATTTCCATTCAGTTTGTCCCATGGGTCTAATTCTTTGCTTGTCTTAGACTCTGTTCTGCCCTTAGCTTCAGAAACACAACTCCAGTGAGAAAACTGAAGTCAGGTGAATGTGAATTAGAAGTTGTGAATATTTACTTATGTTTTTATATATAGCTAGGATCACACTTTAATCTTATGATAGTCACTATTTATGATTCATATATTCATCTATTTCATGGATAACACATTTAAAAATAATTTATATGTCATAATCACTACACCACAGTTTAAAAATTGCAAAATTGGTAGCAGTGGTTCTGTGTAGAAGGGGATTTTAGGATATATGTAAAATGGAATAATATGTTTAAATTCCCTTTCCAATCAGTGCTCAAGTAACTTCTTTTGGGTGGATCTTCTTCCTGGCCCTCCTTCCTAGCACAAGAGTCACTGTTTCCTGACACTATGATAGCAGTGGGCCGTGCACTCTACCAGTGCTTAACTGTATGGCCAGAACTTGTGAGAGAGTCTCTCTCACTAACTGAGCACATCAAATGTGCTTGTGTGTTTCTGTGCATTCCTAATCCCTAGCACAGTAACCTGTGTGCTAAATCAGTAGTTCTTAAAGCATGTCTGGGAAACCTCAGAAGCTTTCCAAGGTATCTGCAAGGTCAACTATTTTCACATAATAAAATGTTATTTGTCTCTTTCACTTACTCTCACATGCTCACAAGTGCACCTTTGAGTTGTCCAGAACTTGGATGACAAGTGATAATGTCATCATTCTGCTGGCTAATGAAATGTGTGTTGTGAATACTTGTGTTTTAAAAATTTCTCAGTTTTAATTTTTAAAATGGTGAATATCAAATAATATAACCCAAATAATCAAAATCTATTTGGGGATCTTCAATATTTTTTAATAGCTTGTAAGGCTTCTCAAGACCAAAACACTTGAGAATGGTTGTACTAAATAACGAAAGCTGACATTCAAAGCTGTCTGTATGCTAGGCACTGCACTTGGCATTTTGTGTACATTAACTTATTCAGTCCTCACAATCGCTCTGAGAGTTGGGTGTCACTCTCTTAGCAACTTGGGCACGGAGAAATAGCTCATCCAAAGTCCCACAGCCAGACACGGCAGAGCAGAAATGTGAAACCAAGGATATCTCTACTAGCTTCAACTGACGCTGATAACTTGTTTTTTGATTAATGTGAGGTATTCATTTCTTGCTTACTTAATGAGTGTCTTCTATGTGTCAAGCACTATATTAGGCACTTGTAAGACAAAAGTAAGAAATGGGAGATATGGATTCTTCTTTCATCAAACTTTACCTTCCAGTGGAGAGAATATTCTGATGATAAAAATCACCAAATCCTTTCTAATGCAAAATCCATTTTTAGCATTAGTTTCATGTGCTCATTTGGGTTCTACTACTTCATGTCAATCTCTATGATTATTAATTATTTCATTTTTAAATAATGAAATCAGATCTATGAATCTCAGTAGGTAATAAATAATAGTTTGGCCCAAAATTCTTAATTTACAAAGTCAGGAAAATACGCAAACTCATTTTTTAAAGATTTTAAATTCAAGCTTTAACTGATAAAGAATTTTTGGGTGAGTATAACTGACAGATGTTTCTTTACGTTTGAACTAATCACTAGAATATGAAAAGCTCATTTAATTACATTAGAAACTACAAAGTAAAATATCAGAAGATCAGTCTAAGTGGAAAACTGCTAAGTCATTTCAGTCGTGTCCGACTCTGTGTGCCCTCATAGATGGTAGCCCACCAGGCTCCCATGTCCCTGGGATTCTCCAGGCAAGAACACTGGAGTGGGTTGCCATTTCCTTCTCCAATGCATGAAAGTGAAAAGTGAAAGTGAAGTAGCTCAGTCGTGTNTGAGCCATAATAACATTCTGGAAATCTGAAGATTCAGTTTACTTTTCACAGGCATTATAACATTTATTTAAACACATGTAGGTTGTTTAAGAGGAACACTGTCAATATAAAGAATATTAAATAAAGAGGAGATGTGAGATTTGCCTTAAAGCAGTATATTAATAATATACATGCAGAATAAATCATATTTTTCCATTAGAATAAAATTTACATTACTGAATGCCAACTGTGTGCTTACAGTGTGACCACACTGAATTTTTAATCCCCAAATCCTTTTCCAGTATACCACCATTTCTCATTATTAAAAAATGAGTGTAATGTGTTACAACCAAAATTTCAAAAAATGAAACCATAAAAACTGAGTTCTCTACATATCATGATACAGTTTCATAAAATGTTTTGTTTCACATATATGAGTGTTTATGTATGAATATTGTTGTCGTTTAGTTGCTAAGTTGTGTCTGACTCTTCTTGCAACACCATGAAATACAGCCTGCCAAGCTCCTCTGTCCATGGGACTCTCCAGGCAAGAATACTGGAGTGGGTTACCATTTCCTACTCCAGGGAACCTTCCCAACCTAGGGATGGGAACCATGTCTCTGGCATTAGCATGCAGATTCTTTACCACTGAAGATTCCAAGGAAGCCCATGTATAAATATATCAAAGTATAGATAAACAATGTGCATCTATGAATTACTTTTAATACATACATTTAAAATATTTAAAAAATCATTTATACTTGAAATTCATATTTCTAATTGAGGGCAAATCTGTTTACAAAGAGGTATGCATGTGTTAAAGTGATACAATACAAAATAGAATACAGCAAAAGTAAGTATGACAGTTTCCTATTAAACACCATTCTTTTACTCTATCCGAAGTTCTTGATAATAGTTAAAAGAGAACAGCAAATGTCATTATATTCTGGCTGCCATCAATTTCATACTTTTCCACTATACAGTTTATTTTTTCTGCCTGTGTCTTTCTAGGCCTAAAACTCACATGTATCCAAATCAATATATTTTCTTAAATATTATCTAACAATATTGGTTTTGCAGCTATTGTTCCTCATTAGTGGTTTTGTCTGTCACTTTTTTTTACATTTTTTCCAGAAATCATCACTCTAGTGATCCTTACAACTAATTCGATTTTAATTCTCCATTCAAAGTTTGATTATTCAAGAAGGAAAAGAAGAAAGGAAGAAGAGGAAGAGAAGATGGAGGAGGTGGAAGGGCAGAAAAAGAAGGAAACCTAAAGTGTCTCGAAACTCACTAAAATTATCTCACCTAAAATGTGCAATTAAAAAATGTTATAATCCCAAATGCTCCAGGTACTCTGAATATATTTCACCTCCAAAGTGCATAAACTTAAGAGATTCATATTGCTTAATAATAAGTTCTCACCATGAGTCAAGATTTATTACTTTATTTCAAGAACCTACTACAAACTAAGCACTTAGTTTAATAGAGTCTGCTAAATACATTTCGACTAGCATTGTGGCTTGTATTTTAAAGTTGTTGCTGCTGCCTAGGAAGTTAGGCATAAATAAAAGCTGCATTAAATATCCTAAACCTGTATAATGCCAATGGTGCCATGTGGCATTAATTCCGTAAATAATACTTTAGTACCAAAACAAAATTAATGCAGTTTCTTAAGCAGCCAATTAATACTCAAAGAGTCACTTTTATGCACTGGGAAAATCTAGTTTATAATGAATAACTATATATAGGGAGACTTATCAATTTAGGAATAAGCTTGGTTTCAAAGGTTAATTTGTAGTTTAGTTGTTTCTAATTTAGACTTCATTTTCCATAGAAATCAGTATCATAAATAGCATTTAAATTGCCAAGATAATTCTGCTTTAATCTAGTGAATATGCAAAACAGAAAATGGTTTTGCTCATTTTTATCAAATGCCCATCTATATTTTGATTACCATTGAATATAGATACTTCAATATAGGAATCAAAATCTTCCAGAATCATCCTAAAACACTGACGTCTCTTAGCCAGAAACAGAAACTGATCAATATTTGTTTAGCTTCTGCCCCTGCCCTCATCTTTCATATATATGGAGATTTGACTTTATTCCTAAATAGTCTCCTGCCACTCTTCCTTCTCAATGACTAACTAGAACTCAAGCACAGGACAATAATGTCCCCAGCTTCACCCTCTTATCAGTTAGAGCAGGAGTCTATGGCCCTGGGCCGAATCTGGCTAGTTACCTGTTTTTACAAGTAAAATTTCCCTAGAACACAGCTGCATCTACCTGCTTACATATGGTTTATGGGTGCTATATGTGCTAAAATGCAAGAGGTTTGGAATATTATAACAGAAAATATGGCCTATAAAGCATGAAATTTTTATCTGGTCCTATTTAGAAAGTTTGCTCACTTCTAAGTTAGAGCTTATTTGGTTGCAAGTAAGAAAACCCACACAAACAGTGGTTTAATTGTTTTTTTTTTTTCTTTATTTTTCTCATTCAAAAATAAATATACTTCACAGATAGGCTATTGCTATGTTGGGTTCAGTGGCTCAAGGATGGAGAGAGATTCTCCTGGCCTTTCCTTCAATGTTGCAATGTATTAAGGTTGCTGCTACTACAGCAATAACATCCACGTTGCAGGCATGCGATGAAAAGGCAGTGTGGAATGCTCAAGGTCTAAATAAGGGAAAGCAACTTTTTCAGCAAGCTCTAGCAATCTTTTGTTTATGTCTTATGCATCTTCTTTCCTAGGTTGGACATAGATTTCTATAATTAAACAGGGTATACTGTTCTAAATAAAATATAGTAAAGAAGAAGAAAGGACTTGATAATAGGGAGGAAACTAGAGATGTCTGCCAGCCTTGTCTTCCCAACAGCAAGAGAAAGGGAGATCAATCACTTAACTTGATTCCTATCCTTCCAGCCTCCTCATTTAATTTCTCTTCTGAATATAGAACAGAACAGATCAAGGAAAGTGATTCAGATTCCTAACTGAAGGCATTAGATGATGCATAAAAAAAGAAGGTTATGTAAACTGGGACTTAGAGAGATATTTAGGATATCACTAAATCTTTATTGGCCAAATTTAAAGGTAAGGTGGGCTTTCCAGGTAGCAGTAGTGGTAAAGAATCCACCTGTCAATGCTGGAGAAGTTAAGAGACCTGGGTTCAGTTCCTGGGTCAGAAAGATCCCCTAGAGTAGGAAACGGCGACGCCCTCCAATATTCTTACCCAGAGAATGCTGTGAACAGAATAGTCTGGCACGCAGTATTCCATAGGTGTGCAAAGAGTTGTACATGACTGAAGCAACTTAGCATTCCCGCACACAAGAGTAAAGTGAGAAAAAAATTTTTATTTTCCTTGTTTGGCTGTATCAGGGAGTTACTTGAGGTAAGGCTTTTTCTTGTAAGGACCAGACAGTTGTAGAAAACCTGAAGAGTGCAACAGTCAGGTCTGAAAAGGTCGTATCAGGTGATTTAAACATTTTTCTTTTGAGAGAAACCATTTATTAGACATCATGAATAGCACGTTAACTAACAGAGAACATCTTGTAAGAACACCTTTAAATGATATTATTTCATTTAACCATTTGACATGAGAAATTCCTATGTGAAATAGAGTCTCAAATTGATTGACAATACTAGCAAGGAACATACCACCACGCATATTTTAGCCACTTAGTACATGCTAAATACATGGATACATTTATCACATACCAGTTACCCTTTCTCTTTTATGTAAGCAATCGCTTCCTCTTTATTGGATTTGGCCTAATAGATTTTACAGGTGTTCCCTGTGAAAATTAAATTATTTCTCAAACCTATACTCCTGTCCATCTCCCAGAGAATTTCTCTTCTTCCCTTTATAGCTGAATGTGCCAAAAAGTTGTCTAGATTCTTTTTTTCCCTTTCTTTAGAACTCTTTCATGCTCCAACCTTCTTCAGTCTGGCTTTAGTCTACTTCATTCCATCCCACTGTTTGGATAAGCCACCAATGTCCTCAGTCTAACCACATGGAAGTACTTTTCTCAATCCTCATCTTTCTTGTNTTTCATGCTCCAACCTTCTTCAGTCTGGCTTTAGTCTACTTCATTCCATCCCACTGTTTGGATAAGCCACCAATGTCCTCAGTCTAACCACATGGAAGTACTTTTCTCAATCCTCATCTTTCTTGTGTTCTCAACAACATTAATATTGTTAACTTTTTCTCATTTTATCCTTGGCTCCCAAGACACATGATTCTATTTTTCTCTATCTGTGTGGTTAATTCCTTTGTTTCCTTTGCAAGCCCCTTTTCCTCAAGCAATAGTTAAATTTCTGGAAGGTTGTATAAAAAGATGCTTATGTTCATTAGTCATTTACCATATTAAAATACTGCTTGATACCAACTTGAATGGCTACAACCAACAAGACAAGTAATAACAAGTCTTAGCAAGGATGTGGAAAAACCAGCACTCTCCTATGTTGTTGGTGGAACATGTGAAATATAACAGCCATTTTCAAAAAGCAGTTTGGCAAATTTTTAAATAGTTAGATATAAAGTTAGCATTTAACACAGTAATTAAACTCTTAGTAGTCTACCTTGGAGAAATGAAAACATAGATCCAGATGAAGACTTAAACAAGAATGTTTATAGCAATTTTATTCATGTAGCCCCTAAAGTGGAAATAACCTAAGATCCATCAACTGTTGACTAATGAAATACTATATGAGGGAAATATATACTAGGGAACAGTATATATTCATTCTATAAAAATGAATGGACTCGCTATATGGTACAACATGAATGATCCTCAAAAAATTATGCTAACTGAAAGACTCAGATGCATAAGACCCACACTGTATGAGTCTATTTATATAAAATGTTTAGAAAGACATCCCTATAGAGACAAAAATTAGATTAGTGGTTGGCTAGGTCTAGGGGTAGGAATGGGGATAGACCAAAAATGGGCAGGAGATATCTTACTAAGGTAATGGTAATACTTTAATATTTTATTGTAATGATGATTACACAACTCTTTACATTTACCAAAAACAATTGAATGATACACTTGAAAGGGGTGAATTTTATAGTATGCAAATTATGTCTAATGAAAGCTGTTAAAAATGGGCTTTCCATGACTTTAGAATAAGGATCAAAACTAACATAACTTACTGTTTGACCTCCAACTTTCCAGCCTCACCATGTAGAAACATCCCCACATTCTGTACATCCTATACTTTTGTTCTTCAGCTGTGACAAATCCCATTCACATGCANCTTTCCATGACTTTAGAATAAGAATCAAAACTAACATAACTTACTGTTTGACCTCCAACTTTCCAGCCTCACCATGTAGAAACATCCCCACATTCTGTACATCCTATACTTTTGTTCTTCAGCTGTGACAAATCCCATTCACATGCAGATAAACCTCATTCTGACTGCTCCTCTTAGAGTTATCTTTTCCAACTTCTCTGACTGAATACAACCCAACCTATTTTGTATGCTCATTCCCAGGTGGCACTAGTGGTAAAGAAACTGGTTTGAACCCTTGGTTGGGAAGATTCCCCAGGAGGAGGAAATGGCAACCTACTCCAGTATTCTAGCCAGGAGAATCCCAAGGACAGAGGAGCCCATAGGGTCACACAGAGTTGAACAGGACTGAAGCAACTTTGCATGCATGGAATTAAAAATCTCCCTTTACAGCACTTCAGAGCTGGAAATTGACATATGTTTGTATAATTATTTGATGAATATCTGTTTTCCCCACCAGACTGTATGCTCCATAAGGCTGGGAGTACATGCTTGGCTTTGACAACAAAATGTCCCCACTGTTTATTGTAGTTGCCAGCCTTTAGGTACATGTTAAGTTCAGCTTTAATGAACAAATTATAGTTCTTAATTATCTAAAAATCTCCTCTAGGATGTAAATCTGTTTTTTTCTTTGTTCTAGGTTAATCATTCTCTCAAATTAAAGTGTGAAAATACCTTGCAGAACTTTAGAAAGTTAAACACGTACTTAAGATTTTTTTTTTGACTACTACTTGCCATGTCCATTGCAATTCTCTAAGCAAGAGACATCACAAAATGCCAAATGATTAAAAAAAAAAGAAATAAACTGGTGAAACCATCCTATACTAGAGCAACTTAAAAGTTGGTGATTAATTTTTGCTATTTTTCAATATATCAGTAAGATAAATTTTAATACTAATACATTCAAACTACTTATTCAAATAAGCATAATTTTGCTTATGGTATTATGAGTGTTATTTTATTTTATTAAAATATTTCCAGTGCAATCAAGTTCCCTCATTATGTCTTGTTCTGTGTGTCTGCACAGGATTAGGAAGGTATATATGTAAAGTCATAGGATATACACAATTTTGGTTATATATAATATACTTGTTAATAAAACAAAGCCATCAAAATATTAGCTTCAATTCCCCAAATTTTTATTTAAATGGTCATTATCATGAAGGATTTTAGTTAATACCTGTTATCCTGGCCTTAAACCATTTGGGATAAAAAAGCAAAACGTTCTCAAATTATAAAAGAACAAATTATTTTTATTCAAATTGATACACATTTATATAATGTATAAAATATATTAATATTCTAAGTAATTTTTCATATAAGAAAATACTATAGTTCTTCATCTACAGTATCTAACTAATAAAGTCATATATCCTATAATGAACATGTGATACTTATACAGACATATATAACTATATTCTTATACAAACTTTTCATATCTGTAATTAAAAGCACTTTATGACCAATATGTTGATAATTTTATTGCTACTTATTTGCAAATGTACTAACCACAGAATAGCATTTTGAAATAAATGACTCATACATTAAAGATATTTCTCACTGCCTATGGCAATCTCAGAAATTTTATTGGTGCATATTCTTTTAAAAATAAACTCCATATTTAATAAAGGTATGCAATTGATAACTCTTCAGTTTCTACCCAAACGCCAGTATGAGAGAAATAGTATTAGATGTCTCTTCAACTCTGAGAGTCAATTTGTCAGGTCTAATTTTGAGAGACTAACGTCCTCATAGTTCATTTTGCTTATAAAACTCTGATGACAAAATTATGACTAAATTTTTCCTCTGAAACAGAAAAAAAATTATTTATTCTTTTCTTTCTCTCCCCCCTCTCTCTTAGTTTTAGGTTAGTTACTCAGTTTTAGATAAATTTTGCCTTAAATCAATAGATTACCCACACATATAGATTACCCAGATTACCTGGTGAAGGACAGGGGAGCCTGGCATGCTGCAGTCATGGGGTCACAAAAAGTCAGACACCACTGAGCAACAACAACAACAACAACAAACCCACAAACTAGCACCAAGGCTCAACATCAACTTCTGTTTCCTGAGAAGTGAAGCAATGCAGAGTTCTGAGCACCTTCCATTACACATTCACATAACAGTCTTACCTCACTCAGTGCCAGAGCAAGGCTCTTCAGAATGCTCAGTGACCTGATATATCATGATTAGGAAAATCATATGAATAATCCATTTAAGTAATTCAACTTCCTAGTTAATACAAATCTGATTTTTCCTCATCATAAAACAAAACAAAAAATACAACTGTATGCAATTAATATAATATTTAAATGTCTTCTAATTGTCTTTGTGGCAAGCATTAACCTGCTGATGTTCACTTAATATTTGTAATTCACTGACCAACAAATGCTTAATTGCTCTTTAAAATGAGAACATTTCTCTTTTGTCCAGTAATAAAATCTGACCAGTGGTACACGTCTCTGGAAAACTCCTTTATATTTCTGAACACATTCTTTATTTCTGCTGTAAATTGGCTTGGATGACAAACAAAAGCAATTGTGTAACATATTTTGTGTTACATATCAATGAAATATGAAAGGTGGATACTGTACAGTTTGCACTTATTAAGAATTCATTTTGAATGGAAAGTTCCTTCTATGGTATTTTAAAATAACATTTGAATCAAACAGAGTTCTGGTGTTTATTTTTTTTTTTAAGTTAAAGACAAAAATGAATTACCATTAAGCATCTAACAACATGGCCAAATAAAGTATTTGCAGAATAATTCACTACTAAATAACAGACAAGGAATAATTTTCTGGTATCAGATTACCAAATTATGTGTTCAAGGAATAAGAAGCCATTTGTTAGCAGCTGACCATTAATCCATTGGAAAAACTGTAGTTTATTCCTTAGGTAAGGTGCAAAGGTACACCTGGAGATTGAGGACATGCATACACATACTTAAACACACACACACACACACACACACACACGGCATGTAAATTCATTATGCTCCCCAGTTAGAAGGAAAAACATTTTCAAATCAGTCTGAATTTGATTTCTCATGCTTTAAATTAACTCCCACCCTCACCAAACATATGATTGGGCATTGTTTTGTTTTTATAAATGGGTAATTAGGATAAATGGAAAATATGTTAATAAAGATGTGCCCCCTACTCAACTTCCACAAGCTTTGAAGTTACACAGAAAATATTTGATCCAAGCTCTGTTATGTTATTTTGATCAAGTTGCTAAACTGCTCCAAAGCACATAATTTTTCATCTGCAAAACTGAAATGGTAAGGGTACTGCAGAGATTTTAATAGATAATAAATATGAATCACATACACAATGTTTAGCACCTAGCAATCATTCAATAAACATTAATATTAAGAAAGAAAGAAATTAAAGAAAAAATAAACATGCCAAATTGACTTTACAAAATGGCATGAGTAGAAATATTTCTATTCAGTTCATTGACATTATTTTCTTCTAATGCAAACTGGTATCCTGTAATGTAAATATTCCAAATACAATATATTTGAAACCTTGAGTATTTTACCTTGGATCCACAGGGATATACTATATGCAGGTCTCAGGTGCAGAGATGTACTAACTTACTCAATTTTTATATCCTATTTTGTTTCTTTTTGTTATTTGTGTTAATAGAGAACTTGACTTGATAAATGCTTTATATAATGTGAAACAATCCATGCAAATTCTAATGTAAGAATGATGTTTACTAAATAAATTGTTACATGTTAAGTTCTGGATATTAATTATAATGTAATGTTTTCTGATAAGAGAAAATTCTTTGTCAATATACTGATTTGCTATTCTTTTAAATTATTTGAAAGGATGGCCTTAACATTTCCCTATGACACCTACTGTAACCTTTGATTTTATTTCACTGTGCCTCAGTATTCTCATTTGTCCAAAGGAATAATGTCATTTTAAGGAGGCACTAAAAGCATTAAATGAAAAAAGATAAGAAGTGCTTAGTAAAATGAGTATAGAAAAAATGATAGCTGTCTTAAAATGAGCACAGCATACAAGGTCTGTCCTCGTTGACCTCTGTTTACTTCTGCAGCATCACTTACCTGTCATTTCATTCTCATGTATATCTGTCTGGATTGCAAGATGCCTTTAAATTAGTTTAACAGGGAAATCCGGAGAAGGCAATGGTATCCCACTCCAGTACTCTTGCCTGGAAACTCCCATGGATGGAGGAGCCTGGTAGGCTGCAATCCATGGGGTCGCTGAGTCAGACACGACTGAGCGACTTCACTTTCACTTTTCACTTTCATGCATTGGAGAAGGAAATGGCAACCCACTTCAGTGTTCTTGCCTGGAAAATCCCAGGGATGACGGAGCCCAATGGGCTGCCATCTGTGGGGTCTCACAGAATCGGACATGACTGAAGCGACTTAGCAGCAGCAGCAGCAACAGGGAAATCTCTGCCTTATTTAGCAGTTCATGCTATTTCATGAGTCCATAGTTATGACTGTTCAATTTGTTCTGTATGGAAACCCTTATTTTAGCCTGCTGGTAGGCTCCGGTCCACAACTTAAGACAATTGAAAACTCAACTTCTCTGTATTTTGTATGGTGGTTCAGAAGATAAAAAAATCTGCTTGCAATGCAGGAAACCCAGGTTGGATCCCAGGATCAGGAAGATCCCCTGGAGAAGGGAATGGCTACCCACTCCAGTATTCTTGCCTGGAGAATTCCATAGACAGAGGAGCCTGGCAGGCGATATTCCATGGGGTCATAAAGATTCAGACATGACTGAGCACCTAATACTTTCTTGGAGGGGAATTATCTGTGTATATGCCTTCTACCCTTACAGAATATGAGCTTCACGGGGGTAGTGACTGTATTTGTTCATGGTTAGATCCCATGACTCCTGCACAGAACAAACACAAAGCAGGAACTTCATACCTGTTTGTGGAACAAATTGAAAGGTTTTTTTTGACATTTAGACAAGCAATGCATCGTTTTAAAAATAAACTGGCAATAGTATCCACAACTCTGTTTTCCATATTGTTGACATTACCTTAATATTGTAAATATCTATGTCCAGACGGATACACTCAATAGATAAAAATAAGAGATACACTTGTTATTGGAAAACTGCTGACATAAGAAAAGGCAGGTAAAATGCCTTATTTGTGTTGAAAGGTTTTTCTTTTTTTCTTTGGTTAAGTTACCAAGTGACAAAGTTGACCCCGATAAAGAGTTATGGAGTACCACAGTATTACGCTATAAATACCTATTGCTTTAGATCAATATCCAAGTAATTCCCCACTGTATTTACAAGACCAGAATACTAAAGTAGGCATACATAAATCATTTATTTTATACTAACAATAAACTGCGGAGAAGCTATTTCCTCACTCAAACTTTCATTTTGTAGTACAAAAATTACAGAAATGCTGACAATTTCTTTAAACACTAGATATATAGGCAAACAACCCTTTGAACCACAGGTGATAGGAGCCGGTAATGGAGAGGTATTCAAGTTAAATCTATGCTCTGCAATTGCTCCACTTCTAATCTTTTGCTTTTATTTTAGAAGAAATAAACTTTATATTTGTGCTGATTTGTGGGAGCAAAGAGAATGACGAAGTTGTTATCCTTTAAAGTTAGATTATATTTGTAAAATATAAAGTGAAAGAAATAATTCTGGATCTTGCAAAACTCAAAGAAATGATACATTCTTTGTTCTTAAAAACAAGTTGTATATTTTTAAAAGTATTGATGAAATTTTATACAGTAAAGAATTATTAAAATGTCAGGTAATACGTAGAAAAGACTGTCAAAACCATACATGATGCATAAATAATGATTTTTGTTTTCTATAATTTAGTTGGTAAAATATTTGTTCTGTTATTTATTTGAACTTGTGGTTATATTTTTAAAGACAATTTTGGTGATAAATTGAGATTTTTTTTAGAATATTTACATATTTTAATACCAAGAGATTATTAATAAATTATAAAAATTTTTTCTTTTGTTTTAAAATATGAGTATTTCACAATATGAGATAAGATTCAGAAAGAAATGTAAAATTAAATTAGCCATTTAGGAATATTAGATACAAAGGTTTATCTGTCATATACAGTTAGTGCTTGCTCCCAAGATCATCTTTATGAAATCCCGTTTCTTTCTTTTACATTTGAAAGAAAACATTGTTATTCCTATGTCTTTTTTAAACCAATCTGTCGACACTGTTATCAAACAACTTTGAACTGATGTTGAGTTGTGTAACAAGTGACAATATCAACTCCCAAGACAGCTGAAATGTTTGCTTCATGAATGCATTTGACAGGTCAGACACCAACCTGATATTTACAAATGTGTAGCAGCAATACGTGAGTATCACAAATAGCCAAGAAATGCTTCTATTTTCTTGAGAAGACAAGTTTATATGCTTTGGAAAAATGTTATATATTAATTATCGTTCCTTTGTTCTTGTCTGCACTGTGATTCAGCTCAGGAATTGTATTTTTCAGTTGCAAAATATTTGCCACCTGCTTATGGATAAAAACTCTGGCCCGTAGGTACTGCTGTTTGTAAATGACTCCCAAAGGCAACAAGACATCGTTTTCCCAGGTGGGCTACTCATTTACTTTCTGTTTTCTTTCTCACACTATTCATCTGTGGTGACAAGTGTCAATTATGGACAGGAGATTTATGGGACGGGAAAGATAAAGCCCAATTTACAAATCATTTCCTGCGCAAGCAGACAGGTGCAATGACAGAGCCGACTTGCTGTAATTGAATTTCTTGCTGCTATCTATTCAGTCACAAGAAGATGTCAACCTCAAGGATGCTAGCTGTGGAAAAAGTCTTAATACACTATGATTTTGAATGTTGAGATGACAATATAGTCTAGGTTTTAACTTTGGACTCTAAATAGAAAATACTAAATTTTTCTCCATGTAATTATAAGGATTTTCCTTACCCTCTTAAATGGCTAATGCATCAGGAACAATGCACTGAAGTAGGCTAACTTTAAATCTAATGACAATTATAGGTAAGAAAATAAACTCCACTCTGATGTATCAGAAATTAATTTTTATATATCTATCAATAAACTAAAATTGAAGAAGAATAAGAATGCGTGTTGTAGAAATGTATATTTTTTCATAAGTAACTAGTTTGACTTTTATCATTAAGAGGACGGTTTTCCAACATATACAAACTTTTAAAAATAAAATTTTGATGTTATAAATTTAAATTTTGCTTTGTTTCAAAGAATATATAAATATAATGTATATCATCTNTGAAAACTGACCTTTTCCAGTCCTGCGGCCACTGCTGAGTTTTCCAAATTTGCGGACATATTGAGTGTGGCACTTTCACAGCATCTTTTAGGATTTGAAAGAGCTCAACTGGAATTCCATCACCTCCACTAGCTTTGTTTGTAGTGTTGCTTTCTAAGGCCCACTTGACCTCACATTCCAGGATATCTGGCTCTAGGTGAGTGTGAATGATCATACCATTGTGATTATCTGGGTTGTGAAGATCTTTTTTGTACTGTTCTGTGTTTTCTTGCCACCTATCTTAATATCTTCTGCTTCTGTTAGGTCCATACCATTTCTGTCCTTTAATTTGCCCATCTTTGCATGAAATGTTCCCTTGGTATCTCTAATTTTCTTGAAGAGATCTCTAGTCTTTCCCCTTCTATTGTTTTCCTCTATTTCTTTACATTGATGGCTGAGGAACGCTTTCTTATCTCTCCTTTCTATTCTTTGGAACTCTGCATTCATATGGTATATCTTTCCTTTTCTCCTTTGCTTTTCACTTCTCTTCTTTTCACAGCTATTTGTAAGGCCTCCTCAGACAGCCATTTTGCTTTTTTTTGCATTTCTTTTTCTTGGGGATAGTCTTGATCCCTGTCTCCTGTACAATGTCACAAACCTCCATCCATAGTTCATCAGGCACTCTGTCGATGAGATCTAGTCCCTTAAATCTATTTCTCACTTCCACTGTATAGTTATGATGACAAACATAAGCACAAATTCTCAGTTAAAACAAACTCTATTCCATATAATAGAAAAAGGGAAAACAATAAACTTTAAATATATTCAGCTAATGAATGAATTGTTCTAACTCTAATAACAAATTATAAGTGACTCTTTTTTTCCTATCAATTTCAGGTCTGCTTCCCTGGTGGCTAGATGGTAAAGAATCTGCCTACAATGTGGGAGACCCAGGCTTGATCCCTGGGTTGGGAAGATCCCCTGGAGAAGGAAATGGCAACCCACTCCAGTATTCTTGCCTGGAAAATCCCACGGGTGGAGGAGCCTGGTAGGCTATAGTCCATAGGGTCTCAAAAAGAGTCAGACACGACTGAATGACTTCACTTTCTTTCTTTCAGCTCTGTCTGGACTAAATTACACCCACAATACCATGCCAAATAGTGATTATGGAAGGAATTGTACTTAACCTCACCCTTTTTTTTTCTTCCTAAAATAGAAAGTTTTAAGGAGCTGAATGTTTTTATGAAAGTTAAAAATTATTTTTAAACTTCATGCTGTAAAGTATACAATATTTGAATCAAGCTTGTTTGTACTCCCCTTAGTCTGATTAGTACAAACCAAATTTCACAGCATTCAGATCAAGCAGTTAGCAGACAGTGGAAAAGTAAGAACAATATGGTAAAATATGTGTGTACTTATGCTACATTTTAATGCAGACCAGTCTTTATAACTGTGTTGCTTATCCCCTGAGGACTGTAATTCCATCTTGTCCTCTTTATTCTAGGGAAAGCTCTCATCCAGGCTTCAAGTCTGGAAGAACCCAGGAAGATTTATTAATAACAAAAGCACCTTCTATGGTAACCTGAAAGTAGGGAAAGTAGTAAATAATTTCTACTTAGTTCTCAAATATCAATATTTCTTTATGATGGATATGGATGTGGGCATTTTTGTTTGGATGTCAGCACTCTCAGAATAGAGAAAGAACATTATCCTGAATTCTCCCACTGGCAGTGTTCTAGGTAAAGGGTGTAGGGTGGGAGAGATGTGTTGGAGCAGAATAAGCTAACAGTATCAGAGTCACAGAAACCTGAAGCTATCCAAAGAGAAAGCTATTCTTTGAATCTCATGAAATGCTGGCCATTTTTAATCTTTTGAGGTTTAATCACTAATGAGTGATATGCTACATGATAACTCTGTCTCAGGCTCTAATCATCCACTTGCTCAGGATGCTAGAATCTTTTCTCTGGGGTTCAATAAGCTGAGCCCACAAGCCCTTCAACACCTGCTCTTGCTACCACAGAACAGATTTCAATACATAAGAGGAAAAATACTTTCTTTTTCTTTCTTTTTTTTTGCTGCTATAATTAGTAGAATCAATGCACTATTAATTCAGATAATAAAATATATAGTTAGTTGATATTTATATGTGGATTTTTAAAACCCAATTAATATGGCAATTTTTATAAATAATTAAACTATCTTTCAATTTCAGAGATCTCCTTTCCTTGAAGGGTACAAAATGGAATAACCTTAATTTATGGAATTCTGTTTGAAATGATGGCTACTTTAAAAAGCGAAATAAAGTGAAAGTCACTCAGTCATGTCCGACTCTACTGTGATCGTGTTAACTATACATCCATGGAATTCTCCAGGCCAGAACACTGGAGTGGGTAGCCGTTCACTTCTCCAGGGGATCTTCCTGACCCAGGGATCAAACTCAGGTCTCCTGTATTGCAGGTGGATTCTTTTTAGCAGCTGAGACACCAGGCAAGCCTACTTTAAAAAGTGCTGTATATCAAATACTTTACCATATAAAATGCTGATAATAAGAAATTATAGTAGTCATAAAAACTATAAATGTTTCTAGGTAAAACTTTTTTCCAGCATTCACCACATAAAACTTTAACTGGAAGGTAATACTGATTTATAAAATAATGACTTGTAAAGAAACTATCACTTATACTGAAACAATGCCAAAAATTCCTGGTGCCCAATAAGGCTAATCAAAGATGTTCTTATTATATATGCCATTCAAATAGAATCCATTTTTCAAATTTTATAAATTATAGTCATATAATTTATTTAATCAAACAAAAGTATATGAGAAAATGAATACAAACCTACGCAAGTATCAATACCAGTTCAGTTAAGTTCAGTCGTCACTCAGTTGTGTCCAGCTCTTTGTGACCCCATGAACCGCAGCACGCCAGGCTTCCCTGTTCATTATGAACTCCCGGAGTCAACCCAAACCCATGTCCATTGAATTAGTGATGCCATCCAGCCATCTCATCCTCTGGCATCCCCTTCTTCTCCTGCCTTCAATCTTTCCCACCATCAGGGTCTTTTCTGAAGAGTCAGCTATTTGCATCAGGTGGCCAAAGCATTTGAGTTTCAGCTTCAACATCAGTCCTTCCAACACCCAGGACTGATCTCCTTTAGGATGGGCTGGTTGGATCTCCTTGCAGTGCAAGGGACTCTCAAGAGTCTTCTCCAACACACATCAATTCTTCTGCACTCAGCTTTCTTTTTTTTTCTTTGCACTCAGCTTTCTTTACAGTCCAACTCTCACATCCATACATGACCACTGGAAAAACCATAGCCTTTTCTAGATGGACCTTTGTGGACAAAGTAATGTCTCTGCTTTTTAATATACTATCAAGGTTGGTCATAACTTTCCTTCCAAGGAGTAAGTGTCTTTTAATTTCATGGCTGCAATCACCATGTGCAGTGACTTTGGAGCCCAGAAAAATAAAGTCTGACACTGTTTCCCCATCTATTTGTTATGAAGTGATGGGAACGGATGCCCATCACTATACAATTAAAATATAAGAGCTTATTCTTGAGAAGACGTAAGTAAAGAACAAAATAAATGTTTATGTAGAGACTAGGAAGTAAAATTAGCATTAACATAACTTCTGATGTTAATCGATATGAGTAGTTGTACAATTAAATAAACAATGTAGACAGATGTTTTGTTTAAACCTCACTTACATCAGAAAATAACATCTCTCAGTTCTTACTTTTTAAAAGTCAAATAAAGTGAAATCAGGAGTATGGGAAGCAAGTTGTTTTTTTTTTAAATTAATTAATTAATTAATTTTTTAAATTTGACTTTACAATACTCTATTGGGTTTGCCATACATCGACATGGGAAGCAAGTTTTTAAGAGGTGAATTTTAACCATTTTAGTTACTTTATACTTGGTTGACAGTCCTTGACATCTTTATTGCTTTACCAGGCAGCTAACAAGTACATTTAAAAAGACTAAAAAGGGGTATGTTTTTGAATAGTGTTCAATGAGATGAATGATTATAGTTAATTTGCATTTCCATGGTGCTGGAATAAATTACTTGGCCTATGACATGAATCATGTTAATATAAATTTTGGTTATGGCTTCAATGGAGAAAATTATACTTTCCAACCCCCAAGTAACTTTTCAGTTTCATTGTGGAAGACACAGAAAATTGAATGAAAATCAGCAAAGGAAACCCCCTCAGTAGATGACAACTAGTTCTCTCCTATAGTGTTAGAGTATACACTGAAATAACCCCTTTGTAAAACAATTTAACAACAAGTACAACATCTTCGACTAACTAATCTTATTTCTGTAAATGTATCATAAATAGATGCTAAAAGGTATACCTTTAGAAAAATAGGAAAGGATTATCAATAGTGGTGATGATTTAAAAACAATCTATTGAATATTCTCCATATATTAATATTATAAAGCCACTGAAAGTAATGTTCTTTTTTTTTTTTTTTTACTTTATTTTACTTTACAATACTCTATTGGCTTTGCCATACATCGACATGAATCCACCACAGGTGTACATGAGCTCCCAATCCTGAATCCCCCTCCCATGTTTTTAAGAAATATTTCATTTCAAAAGAAAATGATACTATATGATATTGAAGAAAAAGTAAAATATAGAATTAAATTAACACTATTAATGAAAATCTGGGAAAATTTTAACAGTTGGTGATCATTTCCTTTCCTGTTTGAATGCTGTACATATCTGAACCTCCTATTCTCCATAATAAACACATGTAGCTTTTATAGCCAGAAACAATAAATGTTATTATAAAAGAGTCTCATATAGTAAAAGATTCTTATTTGGTATAGTCAAATATATCAAAATAAAATTTAATATACATACATAAACAGAATAAAATGTATTAATTTTTTAAACTGCAAAATCAAACACAAGATATTTTTCATATGATTCCCATTTATAAGATATAAAATTTAAAAAAAAGATATTAATCATCAAGAGTTAAGTATTCCTTAAAGAGATGTTGTACAGCAGTATAAAGACTAAATCAGACATGGATGGACCTACAGACTGTCATACAGAGTGAAATAAGTCAGAACAAGAAAAACAAATATTGTATATTAGTGTATACATGTGGAATCTGGAGAAACAATACAGATGATCTTATTTGCAAAGCAGAAATTGAGACACAGAAATAGAGAACAAACATATGGACATCAAGAGGGGAAAAGACAGGTAGGAAGAACTGGGAGATTGGGATTGGCACACATACATTACTGAGACTGTATATAAAAAAGATAACTAATGAGAACCTACTGTATAGTTCAGAGAACTCTACTCAATGCTCTGTGGTAGTCTAAATGGGAAGGAAATCCAAAAGAGGGATGTATGTATGTATGTATGTGAATATATATATATATATATGCTATAATATATATAGACACATTTATACATATACATATATACAACACACACATAAATGCTACATGCATAACAAATCACTTCAGTCATATCTGACTGTTTGCGGCTCCATGGACTGTAGCCCTCCAGGCTGTTTTGTCCATGGGATTCTCTAGGCAAGAATACTAGAGTGGGTTGCCATTTCCTCCTCCAGGGTATCTTCCTGATTCAGGGACCAAGCTCGTATTTCTTATGTCTCCTGCATTGGCAGGTGGGTTCTTTACCACTAGCACCACCTGTGAAGCCCATATATACGTATGTGCTGTGCTGTGCCCAGTTGCTTTCAGTTCAGTTCAGTTCAGTCACTCAGTCGTGTCCAACTCTTTGCAACTCCATGAATTGCAGTACTCCAGGCCTCCCTGTTCATCACTAACTCCAGGAGTTCACTCAGACTCACGTCCATTGAGTCCGTGATGCCATCCAGCCATCTCATCCTCTGTCGTCCCCTTCTCCTCCTGCCCACAATCCTTCCCAGCATCAAAGTCTTTTCCAATGAGTCAACTCTTCGCATGAGGTGGCCAAAGTACTGGAGTTTCAGCTTCAGCATTATTCCTTCCAAAGACATCCCAGGGCTAATCTCCTTCAGAATGGACTGGCTGGATCTCCTTGCAGTCCAAGGGACTCTCAAGAGTCTTCTCCAACATCACAGTTCAAAAGCTTGTGTCTAACTTTTTGTGATCCCATGGACCATAGCCCGCCAGGCTCTTCTGCCCATGGAATTCTCCAAGCAAGACTGGAGTGGGTTGCCATTCCCTTACCCAGGGGATCTTCTCAACCCAGGGATGGAACCTGGGTCTCTTACATTGCAGGCAGATTCTTTGCCATCTGAGCCACCAGGGAAGCCCAAGTATATGTATACATATAGCTGAGTCAGTTTGTTGTGCAGTAAAAACTAACACAACATTGTAAAGCAACTATATTGTTTATGTTGTTGTTCAGTTGTGAAGTCATGTCCGACTCTTTGTGACCTCATGGACTATAGCCTATCAGGTTCCTCTATCCATGATATTTCCCAGGCAAGAATGCTGGAGTGGCTTGCCTTTCCTTCTCCAGGGCATCTTTCCAGATTAGTCATTGAATCCACGTCTACTCCAGTAAAAGTGATTTAAAAAAAAATTCAAGCAGAGGTTTCTTTGCTCTGTAATAAAGTAATGGTCAAGGAAGAGAACCAGACTAAGGAAGATGGTTTCAGTCTGGGAAAACGGGAACTTTGAGGCAACAGCAGCATTCTTACCAATTGGCAGCCAGACACAGATGGCAGCAAATTCATTAGAAAAAAATGAGGATTTTAGGGATAGCTTTCTCTTCATGTTTTCTATCCTTCCTGTGTTGTATGTTATATTCCTAGTCCTTTTATCTCTTTTCTCAGTTCTTCTGCTTCTGTATTGTAGTCAATACTTTTTTCACCATTATTTCTATTCTGTCAACTACCTTATTCCTGCCTGCATTTACTTATTCCATTGTCTGGTTTCTATAAAACATAAGTTCCATTTGACAACAGCTGTCTCAAAATGCACAGTAGAGCCTATTTATAATGTTTGAAAATTAGTAATAAAAATAGTCATATTGAAACAATCTTTTTGGGTTCACATTGAGGCTAAACAAACACATTGAGGCTAAAAAACTATTTCATAGGAAATTTTTTTTCATTAAGAGAAATATCTAAAGTACAATAATTTTTTATTTTTTTTCTTATATTGGAATACAGTTGATTAACAATGTGTTAGTTACAGGTGTACAGCAGTGATTCAGTTATAGATACATGTCTGTCTATTCTTCAAATTCTTTTCTCATTTAGGTTATTATAGAATACATAATTTTAAAAATATGGTAAATAAAAATAAATTACATCAAAAACATGTTGAGAAGTTTCTGTTATATGAGTAAGTTGCTTTATTTTTAAGAAGTCTTAATACAGGAAAAAATCCTATATAATATACCCATTACCACTACTCCTATTATGTTGTCTAATATTAATTATCAGTTATTTAATTGGCATAGTAAACATCCTAATAACTGCTATGGTGATTTAATTTTGGAGATGAAGAATTTTAGAGCTGGGGAACATTTAACAATTTTGCATAAAAAGACATCTGAGTGCAAAGGGCCAGAGGCACTTCTGGAGGCCTGCCCAGCTCTCTCAAATGTCCTAACTTACTTCACAATTATTAATAATAACATGCATCTACTGAGCATTTAGATATCTTCATTCAACCAGCAGAGTAACAAGTCCAACTTACAGACATGTTCTACAACCATACCAAGCACTAGAAACACAACCTTAAATCATGTTGGTGAGCATTATTCAAAAGAATACAGGTGCCAACCTTTTAAACAGCAACAGCTTGAGTATCTGCTGGTCTTTCTTTGTTCAACTTTTTACTACACAACACTAAGCTTTTGCCTTATCAGGAACTGATTTCTAAAAATCTTTTCTATTTAATAATGAATATGCAGCACATTTTTATATTTCAGACCAAGAATATAACAGGCCCTTTCTAGCTTCCTAAATAATGTGACACTAAATCCTTATAAGTTTCTCATTACCTGAATGGGTCAAGTAGCTCATAACATTAGAAGTTACTCTTAAAGAATCAACTTGAAATATTTAGGGCTTTTCTCTGTGGAGCTACAGATATCTTTAGAGACCTTGAAAGCTATAGTTTGCCTTTGAGTATGTATTACATTTACACAATTTTTAGGTTATATGTGAAACAATAGCAAACATCTGCATATTTTAAATACTATCTTCTCTTTTAAATGACTACTTATTAGGTCCCAAGTCACTTTTTTATACGAAATTAATAATTTACACATTTGTAATAGCTATGACAAAACTCTACAGCATATAAAAAAAGCAGAGACATTACTTTGCCAGCAAACGTCTGTATAGTCAAAGCTATGGTTTTTCCAGTAGTCATGTATGGATGTGAGAGGACCACAAAGAAAGCTGAGCGCCAAAGAATTGATGCTTTTGAACTGTGGTGTTGGAGAAGACTCTTGAGAGTCCCTTGGACTGCAAGGAGATCCAACCAATCCATCCTAAAGGAGATCAGTCCCGGGTGTTCATTGGAAGGACTGATGCTGAAGCTGAAACTCCAATACTTTGGCCATCTGATGTGGAGAGCTGACTCATTTGCAAAGACCCTGATGCCAGGTTAAGACTGAAAGCAGGAAGAGAAGAGGATGACAGAGGGAAAGATGGTTGGATGGCATCACCACTCAATGGACATGAGCTTGAGCAAGCTCCGGGAGATGGTGAAGGACAGGGAAGCCTGGTGTGCTACAGTCCATGGGGTCACAAAGAGTAAAACAGGACTGAGTGACTGAACAACAACAACACATAAACTACTAATTGAGTTAAGTAATTATTTTCTATGTCAGTTGGTAAAAATGACTAAGTGAACCTAAGGCATATATTTTTTCACTTCACTTCTAAAGCAGAATCATATGTTTTCAGAAATTTCTTATTGATTATTGAGTTTCTATATTATATAAACCAATGGTGGTGATTTCAAGATTCTCTGGATGTATTTCTTAGTTATGGCTTCTAAATTTGTAAGCAATGTAGCGATAAGAACAAATATTGAAATCATTTAGAAATCAGAAAGAAAACAATACTTAGCCCTGACAAGAGAATACTAAACTACAACCTTAAGATGGAATGTATGTGCAGGCATGCGGGTTCAGCTGTGTCCGACTCTTTGAGACTCCATGGACTGCAGCATGCCAGGCTCTTCTATCCATGGGATCTTCCAGTTAAGAATACTAGAGTGGGTTGCCATTCCCTTCTCCAGGGGATCTTCCTGATCCAGGGATTGAACTTGCATCTCCTGTTTCTCCAGTATTGGCGAGCAGATTCTTTATAACTTTGCAAGCCCAAGATGGAATGTAGTAAATTTCATATTGTGCATTTAGTAACACTACCTGCTGTATTTACTAAGGGTCATTTCTCCCGAGGTAATCTTTGCCAAACATAGTAGACACTTTGAATCTCCTCTCTTCTCTCCTTTTTTTCTTTATGCTATGATGAAAGCAGGTATAAAGGCAGATGTCTTTGGGGGCTTTATTCTCTACTGTGTAAGTTGCATGTTCCCCTGTATAGCTATAAAACAATCTTACAGAAAACCTATAACCTTCTGGCTTTGGACTTTATTATAGGGATTTAAAGAAGATTTACTAATTGAATTGTATTTTATTTTATTTTTTTACAATACTGTATTGGTTTTGACATACGTTGACATGAATCCACCACAGGTGTACATGAGTTCTCAACCCTGAACCCCCCTCCCACCACCCTCCTCATATCATATTTATATTTTAAATAAGCTAATATGGAAATGTCTCTGGCAAAGGTGTGGGTCAGCAGTGGCCTGCTCCAGGGTCAGGGGCACTGAGTGCAATAGTGCTTGCATTGGACATACTGAAGGAGGTTGCCATTATCTTCACTACTTCCAACATAGTTTGGCCTCAGGTCAAGCAAGAGGGAAGGAACACAGCACAGACCATCAGAAAAAAATTGGATTAAAGATTTACTGAACATGGTCCAATCAATCAAAATAAGACCCAGCTTCACCCTCAGTCAGTGTCTCCCATCAAGAGGCTTCCATAGCTCTTATCCTTATCCATCAGAGGGCAGACAGAATGAAAACCACAATCACAGAAAACTAATCAAACTGATCATATGGACCACAGCCTTGTCTATCTCAATGAAACTATGAGCCATGCCATGTAGGGCCACCTAAGACGGATGGGTCACGGCAGAGAGTTCTGACAAAACGTGGTACACTGGAGAAGAGAATGGCAAACTACTTCAGTACTCTTGCCTTGAGAATCCCATGAATAGTATGAAAAGGCAAAAAGGTATGTATGATGCTGAAACATGAACTCCCAGGTCGGTAGTTGCCTAATATGCTACTGGAGAAGAGTGAGGAAATAACTCCAGAAGGAATGAAGTGACAGAGCCAAAGCAAAAATAACACCCAGTTGTGGATGTGACAGGTGATAGCAGTAAAGTACAATGCTGAAAAAAGCAATATTGCATAGGAACTTGGAATGTTAGGTCCATGATCAAGGTAAATTGGAAGTGGTCACACAGGAGATGGTAAGAGTGAACATCAACATTTTCGGCATCAGTGAACTAAAATGGACTGGAATGGGTGAATTTAACTCAGATGATGATTATATCTACTACAGTGGGCAAGATTCCCTTAGAAGAAATGGAGTAGCCATCATAGTCAACAAAAGTGTCTGAAATGCAGTACTTGCATGCAATCTCAAAAATGACAGAATGATCTCTGTTTGTTTCCCATGAAAATCATTCAATATCACAGTAATCCAAGTCTATGTCCCAACCAGTAATGCTGAAGAAGCTGAAGTTGAACGGTTCTATGAAGACCTACAAGACTTTCTAGAATTAGCACCCCAAAATGATGTCTTCTTCATTATAGGGGATGGAACTCAAAAGTAGGGAGTCAAGAGGTACTTAGAGTAACAGGTAAATTTGGCTATGGAGTACAAAACAAAGCAGGTCAAAGACTAAGCCAAGAGAACGCACTGGTCATAGCAAACCCCTCTTCCAACAACACAAGAGAAGACTCGACACATGAACATCACCAGATGGTCAATACCAAAATCAGACTGGTTATATTCTTTGCAGCCAAAGATGGAGAAGTTCTATAATGTCAGCAAAAACAAGACTGGGAATTGATTGTGGCTCAGGTAAATGAAGTCTTTATTGCCAAATTCAGACTTAAAATGAAGAAAGTAGGGAAAACCACTAGACCATTCAGCTACGTCCTAAATCAAATCCCTTATGATTATACAGTGGAAGTGAGAAATAGATTCAAGGGATTAGATCTGATAGACAAAGTGCTTGAAGAACTATGGATAGAGGTTCATGACATTGTACAGGAAGCAGTGATCAAGAACATATCCAAGAAAAAGAAATGCAAAAAAGGCAAAATGGTTGTCTGATGAAGTCTTACAAATAGCTGAGAAAAGAAGAGAAGCTAAAGGTAAAGGAGAAAAGAGAAGATATACACAAGTGAATGCAGAGTTCCAAAGAATGGCAAGGAGAGATAAGAAAGCCTTCCTCAGCAATCAATGCAAAGATATAGAATAAAACAACAGAATGGGGAAGACTAGAGATCTCTTCAAGAAAATTAGAGATACCAAGGGAACATTTTCATGCAAAGATGGGCTCGACAAAGTACAGAAATGGTATGAAACTAACAGAAGCAGATGATATTAAGAGGTGGCAAAAATACACAGAAGAACTGTATAAAAAAGATCTTCATGACCCAGATAACCATGATGGTGTGATCACTCACCTAGAGCCGACATCCTGGAATGTGAAGTCAAGTGGGCCTTAAGAAGTATCACTACAAACAAAGCCAGTGGAGGTGATGGGACTCCAGTTGAGCTATTTTAAATCCTAAAAGATGATGCTGTGAAAGTGCTGCACTCAAGATGCCAGCAAATTTGGAAAACTCAGCAGTGGCCACAGGACTGGAAAAGGTCAGTTTTCATTCCAATCGCAAAGAAAAGCAATGTCAAACAATGTTTAAACTATCACACAGTTTCACTCACATCACACACTAGTAAAGTAATACTCAAAATTCTCCTAGCCAGGCTTCAACAGTACGTGATCCATGAACTTCCAGATGTTCAAGCTGGATTTAGAAAAGGGAGAGGAACCAGAGATCAAATTGCCAACATCCACTGGATTATCAAAAGAGGAAGAGAGTTCCAGAAAAACATCTACTTTTGCTTTATTGACTAAGTGAAAGTCTTTGACAGTGTGCATCACAAGAAATTGTGGAAAATTCTTAAAGAGATGGGAATGCCAGACCACCTGACCTGCCTCCTGAGAAATCTGTATGCAGGTCAAGAAGCAACAGTTAGAACTGGATATGGAACAACAGACTGGTTCCAAATAGGAAAAGGAGTACGTCAAGGCTGTATAACTTATATGCAGAGTACATATAAGTATATAACTTATATGCAAGGCTTATTTAACCTATATGCAGAGTACATCATGAGAAATTCTGGGCTGGAGGAAGCACAAGCTGGAATCAAGATTGCCAGGTGAAAATATCAATAACCTTAGATATGCAGATGACACCACCCTTTTAGCAGAAAGTGAAGTAGAACTAAAGAGCCTCTTGATGAAAGTGAAAGAGGAGAGTGAAAAAGTTGGCTCAACATTCAGAAAACTAAGATCATGGCATCTGGTCCCATCACTTCATGGCAAATAGATGGGGAAACAATGGAAACAGTGACAGACTGTATTTTTTGGGTTCCAAATTCACTGCAGATGGTGACTGCAGCCAAGAAATTCAAAGACATTCGCTCCTTGTAAGAAAAGCTATGACCAATCTAGACAGCTTATTAAAAAGCAGAAACACTACTTTAGCAACAAACGTCCATCTAGTCAAAGCTATGGTTTTTCCAGTGGTCATGGATGTAAGACTTGGACTATTAAGAAAGCTGAGCACCAAAGAATTGGTGGTTTTGAACTAGTGTTGGAGAAGACTCTTGAGAGTTCCTTGGACTGCAAGGAGATTCAACCAGTCGATCCTAAAGGAAACCAGTCCTGAATATTCATTAGAAGGACTGATGCTGAAGCTCAAACTCCAATACTTTTGCCACCTGATGCAAAGAACTGACTCACTGGAAAAGACCATGATGCTGGGAAAGGTTGAAGGTGGGAGGAGAAGGGGACAACAGAGGATGAGATGGTTGGATGGCATCACTGACATGATGGACATGAGTCTGAGTAGGCTGCGGGAGATGGTGATGGACAGGGTAGCCTGGGGTGCTGCAGTCCATGGGGTCATAAAGAGTCGGACATGACTGAACTGAATGTGCAAATAAATTGACATCTTCCATGCATGATACCTGGAGGCATGTCCNGAGTAGGCTGCGGGAGATGGTGATGGACAGGGTAGCCTGGGGTGCTGCAGTCCATGGGGTCATAAAGAGTCGGACATGACTGAACTGAATGTGCAAATAAATTGACATCTTCCATGCATGATACCTGGAGGCATGTCCCAGGAATGCATGGTATAAAAAGCAGTAGCCTAGAAACATAGGTGTGCAATAAAGAAGGTTACTAACTTGAGAGGATCATTTATTTAAGACCCAGCTTTGTGCTCAGTTGATACATTTTTTTTTGTTTGATACTTTTTCTGTACGAATTATGGACCATAGTTGATTCCCAGACATTTTTTAGGATATTCCATTTTAACCCTAGCAAAGCAATTAATCCAACGATAAACTTTCTTTTAATAAGATCGTGGCCTATGAAGGCTTAATATTGGAAGCATTTGTTATCAGAGTTATACAGAATGACAAGTATAAATATCAGTTGCTTGGGCATAACTCACTTTGCAAGAATAAAACAAGTAAGTGATGTCCTTCCTTCATATCAACCCAAGTCACCCCCTAATTCCTTCAGCTGTTATGAAAGCAGACATCTTGACTCTGTCTAGCACCTCAGTATGTGAGACCGGCTCCTGCTGCCATCACAGCTGGCTTAAGAACCCCTTGGAGAGTCATTAGCTACAGAAAGTAATGAAATAGTTTATCTAATGAGGTTACAATATGAACTAGAACTCTTTACCCTCCTTCACTTCAGCTATCCAGTAACCACAGCTCTTATTCTCACCTCTATACCTTCTTCATAATCTTTTCTGTACCTGGATTTCTCTACTGTTTCCTTTTGACCAAAACAGTACACTTCATGAAGAGCTAAGCCAATTATGGCATTATCCTTCTTAGAAGAAAAATGTATTTATAAACATATCATACTCCTCTGTGCTAATATCTCTCTCTCTTGCTAATTCATAGATTTATGAAATGAAATTATACACACACACACACACACACACACATACATATATGAAAACACTAACATAGTGCTTGGTATATAATATGGCTCTCAAAAGTGTTAGCTTCTTCCTCTTGCTTTTGTTTTGCCTACAAATTCGAGCACAGTTTTCAGTGCATGGCAGAATAAATTGGCCTGTATGTCTCCATAGCTTGCCACTATGCTGCCATCTGCTTGGTGAGAAAGTGAAAGAAACATGTAGAAAGAAACTATTTGGAATCAGTCATTTTGAAGGCAATAAGTTCACTGATTCACAGTATCTCATTGGAGGTTTGTAGACCAGTGCTATTCCTTAGGTAGTTTACATTAAAAATGAGAAAAAGATAAATAATGCTAAAAATTAATGCAATTTAAGTTATGACAAGTTCATTTAATCTAAAATATGTCCTTAATCATGAAATTTTATGTTCTGCTAATACGGTTTTTAAACACAATTGTTTTTAAGAAATAATGGAGATAAAACTATATAGGATTTTATTTTTGTTTTATTTCCTTGCTTTGTTGTCTATGTTATTATCTTTATGATGATGATATTCTAATAAGATTAGCTATTAAAGCTTCATGAGGTCTTCCTTGTCTGTCAGTATTTTTATTTGAAAAAAAAAATTATTTTAAAGTTTCTTGGAATTCTAGAATCAGGAAACTATTATTGTGGCTGACAGAAAAACTGGTGGTCTTTTCTGATCAATATAGCTAATTTTTCTGGTGTTCCAACCTCTCAATCTTTGCTGTCATTAGGCAATGGCACCCCACTCCAGTACTCTTGCCTGGAAAATCCCATGGACGGAGGAGCCTGGTAGGCTNGCCAGACCACCTGACCTGCCTCCTGAGAAATCTGTATGCAGGTCAAGAAGCAACAGTTAGAACTGGATATGGAACAACAGACTGGTTCCAAATAGGAAAAGGAGTACGTCAAGGCTGTATAACTTATATGCAGAGTACATATAAGTATATAACTTATATGCAAGGCTTATTTAACCTATATGCAGAGTACATCATGAGAAATTCTGGGCTGGAGGAAGCACAAGCTGGAATCAAGATTGCCAGGTGAAAATATCAATAACCTTAGATATGCAGATGACACCACCCTTTTAGCAGAAAGTGAAGTAGAACTAAAGAGCCTCTTGATGAAAGTGAAAGAGGAGAGTGAAAAAGTTGGCTCAACATTCAGAAAACTAAGATCATGGCATCTGGTCCCATCACTTCATGGCAAATAGATGGGGAAACAATGGAAACAGTGACAGACTGTATTTTTTGGGTTCCAAATTCACTGCAGATGGTGACTGCAGCCAAGAAATTCAAAGACATTCGCTCCTTGTAAGAAAAGCTATGACCAATCTAGACAGCTTATTAAAAAGCAGAAACACTACTTTAGCAACAAACGTCCATCTAGTCAAAGCTATGGTTTTTCCAGTGGTCATGGATGTAAGACTTGGACTATTAAGAAAGCTGAGCACCAAAGAATTGATGGTTTTGAACTAGTGTTGGAGAAGACTCTTGAGAGTTCCTTGGACTGCAAGGAGATTCAACCAGTCGATCCTAAAGGAAACCAGTCCTGAATATTCATTAGAAGGACTGATGCTGAAGCTCAAACTCCAATACTTTTGCCACCTGATGCAAAGAACTGACTCACTGGAAAAGACCATGATGCTGGGAAAGGTTGAAGGTGGGAGGAGAAGGGGACAACAGAGGATGAGATGGTTGGATGGCATCACTGACATGATGGACATGAGTCTGAGTAGGCTGCGGGAGATGGTGATGGACAGGGTAGCCTGGGGTGCTGCAGTCCATGGGGTCATAAAGAGTCGGACATGACTGAACTGAATGTGCAAATAAATTGACATCTTCCATGCATGATACCTGGAGGCATGTCCCAGGAATGCATGGTATAAAAAGCAGTAGCCTAGAAACATAGGTGTGCAATAAAGAAGGTTACTAACTTGAGAGGATCATTTATTTAAGACCCAGCTTTGTGCTCAGTTGATACATTTTTTTTTGTTTGATACTTTTTCTGTACGAATTATGGACCATAGTTGATTCCCAGACATTTTTTAGGATATTCCATTTTAACCCTAGCAAAGCAATTAATCCAACGATAAACTTTCTTTTAATAAGATCGTGGCCTATGAAGGCTTAATATTGGAAGCATTTGTTATCAGAGTTATACAGAATGACAAGTATAAATATCAGTTGCTTGGGCATAACTCACTTTGCAAGAATAAAACAAGTAAGTGATGTCCTTCCTTCATATCAACCCAAGTCACCCCCTAATTCCTTCAGCTGTTATGAAAGCAGACATCTTGACTCTGTCTAGCACCTCAGTATGTGAGACCGGCTCCTGCTGCCATCACAGCTGGCTTAAGAACCCCTTGGAGAGTCATTAGCTACAGAAAGTAATGAAATAGTTTATCTAATGAGGTTACAATATGAACTAGAACTCTTTACCCTCCTTCACTTCAGCTATCCAGTAACCACAGCTCTTATTCTCACCTCTATACCTTCTTCATAATCTTTTCTGTACCTGGATTTCTCTACTGTTTCCTTTTGACCAAAACAGTACACTTCATGAAGAGCTAAGCCAATTATGGCATTATCCTTCTTAGAAGAAAAATGTATTTATAAACATATCATACTCCTCTGTGCTAATATCTCTCTCTCTTGCTAATTCATAGATTTATGAAATGAAATTATACACACACACACACACACACACACATACATATATGAAAACACTAACATAGTGCTTGGTATATAATATGGCTCTCAAAAGTGTTAGCTTCTTCCTCTTGCTTTTGTTTTGCCTACAAATTCGAGCACAGTTTTCAGTGCATGGCAGAATAAATTGGCCTGTATGTCTCCATAGCTTGCCACTATGCTGCCATCTGCTTGGTGAGAAAGTGAAAGAAACATGTAGAAAGAAACTATTTGGAATCAGTCATTTTGAAGGCAATAAGTTCACTGATTCACAGTATCTCATTGGAGGTTTGTAGACCAGTGCTATTCCTTAGGTAGTTTACATTAAAAATGAGAAAAAGATAAATAATGCTAAAAATTAATGCAATTTAAGTTATGACAAGTTCATTTAATCTAAAATATGTCCTTAATCATGAAATTTTATGTTCTGCTAATACGGTTTTTAAACACAATTGTTTTTAAGAAATAATGGAGATAAAACTATATAGGATTTTATTTTTGTTTTATTTCCTTGCTTTGTTGTCTATGTTATTATCTTTATGATGATGATATTCTAATAAGATTAGCTATTAAAGCTTCATGAGGTCTTCCTTGTCTGTCAGTATTTTTATTTGAAAAAAAAAATTATTTTAAAGTTTCTTGGAATTCTAGAATCAGGAAACTATTATTGTGGCTGACAGAAAAACTGGTGGTCTTTTCTGATCAATATAGCTAATTTTTCTGGTGTTCCAACCTCTCAATCTTTGCTGTCATTAGGCAATGGCACCCCACTCCAGTACTCTTGCCTGGAAAATCCCATGGACGGAGGAGCCTGGTAGGCTGCAGTCCATGGGGTCGCGAAGCGTCGGACACGACTAAGCGACTTCACTTTCACTTTTCCCTTTGATGCATTGGAGAAGGAAATGGCAACCCACTCCAGTGTTCTTGCCTGGAGAATCCCAGGGATTGGGGAGCCTGGTGGGCTGCCGTCTGTGGAGTCGCACAGAGTCGGACATGACTGAAGTGACTTAGCAGCAGCAGCATACTCCAATTCTTAACACATAAATAATCTGTAACATTTAACACATAATGTGTGTTTAACAGTTCACTTTCTTACTACAGTCACAATTCAATTCAATTTAACAAATATTTACTAAAAGTTTACTATGTTCACACATTTCTTTGTGTTACAGGAATAAGATCTCTACCACAGTGAAGCTTACATTCTCCAGAAGAAAGACAAACAACAAATCAACAACTAAAAATTATATAAGATGAAAGGCGAAAAGTCTTCTGACATAAAGCACAGAAGAGCAGGGTCAGGATGTTAGGTGCCAAGAATTCAAAAGCGGTCACATTCCATAGGTTGTCAGAATAGACCTCACTGAGAAGGTAGGCTCTGGAGAAGGATTTGTGGGAGATGAATTAGTTAGCCAAACCGATATCCAAGTTAAGATAATTCTAAGGTAGCGAGTACCACAAACAAGTTCCAAAGTTGGGAGCATTTCTGGTGTGTTTTAGAACCAGCAACAGAACTGACATGGCTGGAATAAGTGAGTGAGGGAGCAATCACAGAAGATGAGACCAGAGTAGTTAAGGAGGTGGGGAGGAAGCACAGCACAGAAGGCCTGGTGGACTTTTGCTCTGAGTGAGATAGACTGTTATGACAGTTTTCTGGGCAGAGGAATAAAATCGTATATGCTTTAAAAAGAATCTAGTTGCTGTGTTGAAAACTGTTAGAAGAGACATGTTGGTAAGTTTTGTTGTCACCCAGGTAAGAAATGCTGGTGGTCTGGAATAGCGGAATAGTCATGGAAGTGAAGAAAGTGGTCAGATTCTACATACATATTTCCTAAACATATAAATATGTTGAGGATAGAATCAACAGGATTTCCTGAGACTGCATATATTATAATCAAATAATCAAGTATTATCATACTTTTATAATATCATACATAATGTTTATTTAGTAACCAATAACTGATAATTATTAACTCACATAGAAAATAAAATTCTTAATACAATGAAATAGTTCATTTTACATTTTTTTTTTGATTCATGTGGTAAGCTGAAAAATAAATTTTCTAGGATGAGGATCTCTTTTAATAATATATTTTTAGTAGATATTTAGATGATGGACTGTGTGTAAAATTGGGTAAAATGTTACAATAAGTAAGTATGTTAGATAATTAAAGATGTGACCTACTGGTAAAATCTGTAGCACACATTGTGTGTTAGTATTAATAGGTTACTTACTGAAGGAAGAGAAATCACTGATCCATTTCATTGATTAATTAACCTTCTTGTGAAACTGAAGAAATTTTATCCAATATTATACTGTCAAGCTTGGTTTTATTTTTCTCCTAAGTGTTTTAGTAAATGTTGTATTATAATACTAAGAAGCTTCAGCATGTTGGAATATTCTGAAGATTCAACAAAAGCTTGGTGAAGTATTTTGATACATAAGTAAAATTCAAATAAAGATTCAGTAAATTAGTTGTTTCATTCCAAAAGAGAATTCTTTAAAATTAACATTATATTGCAGTGATAGGAAAAGTGATTAGACACTGAATATGCTTGGTTATTTTAAAAGAATACAATCATTAGCACAAAATGATTTGTAGAGCAATTTTACTTCACTAGGGAGAAAAACAACTCCCTTTCATATTTAGTAAATATATTTAAGAATGTAGCTAGCAAAATCAGGTTTGGTGGAAGTATAATGCTTACTTTTCCCTTCCATGGTTTTAGAAAGATGATAGTAGACACAGGTCAGATGTGCAATTACAACTGAGGAAAATAGATATTTTTTATAATAAAAATGTGTTGCATTTTTTATAATAAATGAAATTTCATAAGCATTAGTCAGAAAATATAATTTAGAAAATTATATTTAAACCTTACACAGCTTTACTAGTACTTAATGCTTTAGAGATAAGATGGCCCAACACAATTAGCCAAGTCCTAAGGCAGCATTAAAATGCTGTAATACAGGATTGTGGGAGCTTACCAAGGCAGAAGTTTTCCAGAATAATTTTGATTAGTTGAAACATAATTTCACTCATAAAATGTCTCATGTTTACAAAAGAATTTGTATATTTGTATGTATTTTATTCTCATCTAATAATTTATAAATAAAATAGCAGTTGCTTTGCTTACTTGTCCTAAGCCCTATGAAGAAGGCTTACAAAGACACAACTTACAGCTGAAGAAGATATCAAATTTGCATTTATATGTCCCTCTTTTAAATCAGTATATCTCAACCTGCTATAGAAACATCTGGCATATGTATTTAAAATATAAAGAATCGGCTGCATACGTTAAACAGGAACATGACTAGGCTCCAACCCAGTTAGCTACAGAATCAGGACTTTCGAAGTTTAGGTTCCAGTGTCTGCACTTGGAATAAGTACCTGACATGAAGTTTGGGAACAAAATTTTGTGAATCTAAGAATGGGCAACATCAATACACTGTTGTTTGACTACATATATACATACACACAAATATATGAGAGTGGCTGAGAATATGGTCCATAAAGAGTCATAGAAAAAAGGAGGCTTGAGAAAGTCTTTAAGGATGGATAGAATTTGAATTTGTAGAGGTGGAAAGTAGGCATTTCTGGTGAAGGGTCTATATTTTAAGGGAATACTTTGAAAACAGTTATTAGCTTACTTAGATGGTTACAGTGGCCAGGGCTAAACTGTGGTGAGCAGGCTGCCGTATCTGCTGTGGTGTACTACCCAGGCCCACAGCCCCTCTCCTTTAGTACTAAGTATGTTAAGCTTATGGTTGAGTGGCCCTCTGAAAACTTTTCTAGTCTAATAAGAGCTTCATCAGCATCAAGATGGCAGAGTAGAAGGACGTGCATTCATCTTCTCATGAGAGAACATCAAAATGACAACTAGTTGCTAAACAATCATCAACAGGAAGACATTGAAACCCACCAAAATAAGATACCTCACAGCCAAGGACAAAGGAGAAGCCACAATGTGACGGTAGGAGGGGTGTAATCACTTTAAAATCAAATCCCATACCCACTGGGTGTGTGAACCACAGACTTGGGAACAATACTACCAAAGAAGTTCTCACACTGTTGTGGAGGTACTAGGCCCCACATCAGACTTCCCAACCTGGGGCTCTGGCAAAGAGACTGGGAATCCCCAGGGAATCTGATTTTGAAGGCCAGCAGGATTTGATTATAGACTGGGGAAAACAGAGATTCACGGAGGGCACAAACAAAAGCTTGTTTGCACCAGGACACAGGGGAAAGAACTGACCCCACAAGAGACTGAGTTAGATCTGCCTGTGAGTGTTTGCAGGTCTCGTGCAGAGGTGTGAATCGACAAGTGGCCTGCTGAGGGGACAGTGGCATTGGTAGCAGCAGTCCTGGGAGCTGTGTGTTAACAATAAGACCCTTGGAGGTCACCATTAGCCCCACCAGAGAGCCTGTACAAGCCAGAACTGGGATATCTCAGGCAAAACAACTAACGGGGAGGGAACACAGCCCCACCTATCATCATACAATTGGAGTAAAGAGTTACTGAGCATGGCTCTGCATCCAGAGCAAGACTAATTTTCGCCACCTACTTTTCCCCACAGCTAGTCCCTCCCATCGAGAACCTTGCGCAAGCCACTTATCCTCATTCATCAGAGGACACACAGAAGAAGCAAGTACTACAATCTCACAGGCTTCAGAGTGAAAACCACAATCACAGAAAGCTAACCAAAATGACCTCATGATTCACAGCCTTGTGTAACTCAGTGAAGGTAGGAGCCATGCCATGTAGGATCACCAAAGATGGATAGGTCATGTCGGAGAGTTCTGACAAAACATGGTATGCTGGAGAAGGGAATGGCAAACCACTCCCAGTACTCTTGCCTTGAGGATACCATGAACAGTATGGAAAGGCAAAAAGTTATAACACCTGAAGATGAGCCCCCGAGGTCAGTATGTGTCCAATATGCTCCGGGGGAAGAGCAGAGAAATAGCTCCAGAAAGAATGAAGAGGCTGGGCCAAAGTGGAAACGAGGCCCAGCTGTGGATGAGTCTGGTGATGAAAGTAAAGTATGATGCTGTAAAGAAAAATGTTGCATAGGAACCTGGAATGTTAGGTCCATGAATCAAGGTAAATTGGATGTGGTCAAGCAAGAGAGGGCAAGAGTAAACAGACATTTTAGTAATCAGTGAATTAAAATGGAGGAAATGGCCAAATTAAATTAAGATGACCATTATATCTACTACTGTGGGCAAAAATCCATTACAAGAAATACAGCAGCCCTCACAGTCAACAAAAGAGTCTGAAATGTAGTGCTTGGGTGAAATGTCAAAAATGACAGGATGATTTCAGTTTATTTCCAAGGCAAATCATTCAGTGTCACAGTAATACAAGTCTATGCCCCAAGCACTAATGCCAAAGAAGCTGAAGTTGAACGGTTCTATGAAGACTTATAAAACCTTCTAGTGAAGGTGAAAGTGTTGGTCACTCAGTTACCTCCAACTCTTTTGGACCTCATGGACTGTAGCCCACAAGGCTCCTCTGCCCATGGGATTCTCCAGGCAAGAATACTGGAGTGAGTTGCCATCCCCTTCTCCAGGGGATCTTCCTGACCCAGAGATCAAATGTGGGTCTTCCACATTGCAGGCAGATTCTTTACCCTGCACCACCAGGAAAGCACAAAACCTTCCAGAACTAACACCAAAAAAGATGTCCTTATCATCACAGGCGATTTGAATGCAAAAATAGGAAGTAAAGAATTACCTGGAGTAACAGGCAAGTTTGGCCTTGGAGTACAAAATGAAGCAGGAAAAAGGCTAACAAGAGTTTTGCCAAGAGAACGCACTGGTCCTAGCACACACCTCTTCCAACAACACAAGAGAAGACTCTACATGTGGATATCACCAGATGGTCAATAATGAAATTAGACTGATTATATTCTTTGCAGTTGAAGATGGAGAAACTCTTACAGTCAGCAAAAACAAGACCAGGAGCTCGCTGTGGCTCAGATCGTGATCTCCTTATAGCAAAATTCAGGCTTTAAATGAAGAAAATAAGGAAAAACACTAGGCCATTCAGATACGACCTAAATCAAATCCCTTGTTTATACAGCAGAGGTGATGAATAGATTCAAGTGATTAGATCTGATAGACAGAGTGCCTCAAGAACTATGGACAGAGGTTGGTAATACTGTACAGGAGATGGTGATAAAAATCAACCAAAGAAAAAGAAATTCAGGAAGGCCAAGTGGTTGTCTGAGGAGGCCTTACAAATAGCTGTGAAAAGATGATAAGTGAAAGGCAAGTGAAAAAGGGAAAGATATACCCAAATGAATGCAGAGTTCCAGAAAATAGCAAGCAGAGAAAAGAAAGCCTTCTTAAGGGAAAAATGCAAAGAAACAGGAAAACAACAGAATGGGAATGACTAGAGATCTCGTCAAGAAAATTGGAGATACCAAGGGAGCATTTCATGCAAAGATGGGCACAGTAAAGGACAGAAATGGCAAGGACCTAACAGAAGTAGAAGAGATTAAGAACAGGTGGCAAGAATATACAAGAGAATATACAAAAAAGATCTTAATGACCTGGATAACCACAATGCTGTGTCACTCAGCTAGAGCCAGACATCCTGGAGGGTGAAGTCAAGTGGGCCTTAGGAAGCATTACTATGAATAAAGCTAATGTAGGTGATGGAATTACAGCTGAGCTATTTCAAATCCTAAAAGATGCTGCTGTTAAAATGCTTCACTCAATAAACCTAGCAGTGGTCAGCAGTGGACTGGAAAACCAGGTCAGTTTGCATTCCAGTCTCAAAGAAGGGCAACACTAAAGAATGTACAAACTACCATACAGTTGCACTCATTTTGCATGGTAATAAGATTACACTCAAAGTCCTTCAAGCTAGGCTTCTGCAGTACATGAATCTAGAACTTTCAGATGGACAAGATGGATTTAGAAAAGGCAGAGGAACCAGAGATCCATGCCAACATTCACTGGATCACAGAAAAAGCAAGGGAATTCTAGGAAAACACCTGCTTCTGCTTTACTGATTACACGAAAGTCTTTGTGTGGATCACAACAAACTGTGGAAAATTCTTGAAGAGACGGGAATACCAGTCCACTTTACCTGTCTCCTGAGAACCCTGTATGTAGGTGAAGAAACAACAGAACCCAACATGGAACAAGGAACTGGTCCAAAAATGGGAAAGGAGTACATCAAGACTGTATATTGTCACTCTGCTTATTTAACTTACATGCAGAGTACAACAGGTGATATGCCAGGCTGGATGAATCACAACCTGGAATCAAGATTTCCTGGAGAAATATCAACAACTTCTGCTATGTAGATGATACCACACTAATGGCAGAAAGCCAAGAGTAACTAAAGAGCCTCTTAATGAGGGTAAAGAAGGAGAGTTAAAAAGCTGGCTTGAAACTCAAGATTAATAAAAGTAAGATCTTGGCATCTGGTCCCAACACTTCATGGCAAATAGATGAAAAAAAAGTGGAAACAGTGACATATTTTATTTTCTTCGATTCCATGATCACTGCTGACAGTGACTGCTGCCACAAAATTAAAAGATATTTGCTCCTTGAAAGAAAAGCTATGACAAACATAGTGTATTAAAAAGTAGATACATCACTTTGTTGACAAAGGTACACATAGTCAAAGCTGTAGTTTTTCCAGTAGTCATGTATAGATGTGACAGTTGGACCATAAAGAAGACTGAGTGCCAAAGAACTGATGCTTTCAAATTGTGGTGCTGGAGAAGACTTGAGAGTCCTTTGGCCAGCAAACAGGTCAAACCAGTCAATCCTAAAGGAAATCAACCCTGAATATTCATTGGAAGGCTGATGCTGAAGCTGAAGCTCCAATATTTTGGCCACCTGATGCAGAGAGCTGACTCATCAGAAAAGACTGATGCTGGGAAAGATTGAAGGAAGGAGGATAAGGGGGCAAAAGAAGATGAGAGGGTTGGATCACATTACTGACTCAGTGGACTTATGTTTGAGCAAGCTCTGAGAGATAGTGAAGGACAGGGAAGCCTGGCATGGTGCAGTCCATGGGCTCACAAAGAGTCTGACACAACTTAGGGGCTGAACAATAAACAAAAGAGTCTCATGGCCCAAGCTCACACCCCCAAGAGGGAGCATATCCAATGACTGCTTAACAGCAGAAGGGAGGACAGAAGGCATAAAGGCCTGGCTCCTTTCCCTAACCAGGACAACTCTACAGTGCCTTTCCAGTGCCAAAGTGCTCTGTGAGACTGGCTAATCCTACTGCTGTAGTTGCATCAATGGTTGCTCTTTGAATACCTGTGTTCAGTCCTGCTACTGAGGTGCTGATCTCAAGAAAAGTCCCCAAGACACTTGCTGCATACACATTTTTGTCTCAGATTCTGTTTACCATTAGAATTAAACCTGCCTTTCTTTCTTATAGTTGAGCATTTTATAGTTGAGAAATTAATGCACTCTCCTTTCCTTCTTATTTTTTTTTTATCCCAGTGAGCATACTGTTTATTTTAAAATGAAATTATTACACACAAATTGTAAAATATTAAGATTTCACTTGAAAGAATCTAGGTTTCTGGCTTGCCTTCTGGAATTAAGATGTGGCCTCCCTGGAAACGTGTGGATCATCAGCAAGAAGTGGGAAGCACTGCTCTCTAGAGACAGACATTCCTTCTGCAGACCCCCATGGTCTACGAAACTCCATGGGGACCACAACATTAACTGATCAACATTAACAGGTTAACAGTTTGGGAATTTGTTTAAAGGAATTGGTCAGTTACTCAGATATCTAAACTATGCTCTTTAAGACTAATATGGACTTTTAAAAGGACTAGAAAATTAACACAGAGCCTAAGGCATAGTGAGAAAGAACATGGTTTGGGGTTAGATTTCTGCCTCTATACAACTTTGAGTTACTCACACTTTCTACACCTGTATTTTCTCATCTGTAAAATGGCAAAATTAACTTTACTTTATACGGTACTATTCAGAGAAGGCAGTGGCACCCCACTCCAGTACTCTTGCCTGGAAAGTCCCATGGACAGAGGAGCCTGGTAGGCTGCANTACACCTGTATTTTCTCATCTGTAAAATGGCAAAATTAACTTTACTTTATACGGTACTATTCAGAGAAGGCAGTGGCACCCCACTCCAGTACTCTTGCCTGGAAAGTCCCATGGACAGAGGAGCCTGGTAGGCTGCAGTCCATGGAGTCGCTAAGAGTTGGCACGACTGAGCGGACTTCACTTTCGCTTTTCACTTTCATGCATTGGAGAAGTCAATGGCAACCCACTCCAGTATTCTTGCCTGGAGAATCCCAGAGACAGAGGAGCCTAGTAGGCTGCCGATTATGGGGTCGCACAGAGTTGGACACGACTGAAGCGACTTAGCAGCAGCAGTTATAGGGTACTATTAGAACTCATTGAAATAATGATGCAAAGAACCTAACAAAACTCAGTATAAAGTAAATGAAACAATCAGGTTTTCATACCACACTGATGAACGCACTCACATATTTTATTTATATATAATATATACATATATACACACACATATTATATAATTTGCACTGTAAGTTATATATTATATGTGCTCAGTTGCTCAGTTGTGTAAGACTCTTTGTGACCCCATGGACTGTAGCCCACTAGGCTCCTCTGTCTGTGGGATTTTCCTGGCAAAAATACTGGAGTGGATTGCCATTTCCTCCTCCTCCAGGGAATCTTCCTGATTCAGGGATCAAAACTGCATCTCTTGTGTCTCGTGCACTTTAGGCAGATTTTTTACCTCTGAGCCATGGATGAAGCCCTTCATACGTTACATACATATATATAATTCATACTATAAAAAATGGTTTAAACAAGTAAAGTGTGAGATGAATATCTGAAAAAGATGAAAGATAGTATTACATTAACATTTTTTTAAATTTAGGAAGAAATGTGATACAGAATTACATAGAAATAAAAAGCAAATATCTTTTATAATCTACTCAAAGTAACTGTACTTTTTGTGTCTTATTTTATAAAATATAAAGCTCTCTGAAGAGGCCAAAAGATTTTTTATTTCACAGAGGTGTGCTTTTCTGATAAATACACTAGCATTATGTAGATACACAAACTTAAACAATTTCTAAATCTGAGCTAACTAAATCATGCTAAAAGTGTTTGGTAAGGGGATATTTTAGAGCAGTGCAGTGAATTCTTATTATATCAATGGCAGGATCAGGGCTGCATATTAGTGACTCTCTTATTCTGATTTTATACTTATAAAACATGGAAACCAATTTTATGAGTTCATTAAATCAAATTAGGATCTAAAATTTTCTTGGGAGTCAGTAATTAAATTTTTACAGTAAACCTTCCCAAAGTCACCTGCAGATATTGTATTCACTGTGGTATGCAGTTTTAAGTATTTAGGGGACATCCCACCCCCTACTTGTCTGTGCACATATTTATATGTGTATTAACAGTTTTATAAATAAATATATTAACTGATGCTATGTAGGTCTCACATAAAACAACAATCAAATTTGTCATTTTCAGTGAATTTTAAATTTGAATATCTATTTTACTATCACAGTATCAAAAGGGGAACCAAACAAAAAACAGGATGTAAAATTTTTTATTAACTAAAATTATGACATTTGTACATTTCTCTTGATTCAAATGATTTCAAATGTGCACTACAGAACTTCTTGAATACATGCACATATTGACAAAATAATTTATTTCTAAAAATTCATCTCGTTGAGAAAGAAACGAATAAGTAGACTATATTAAGCAACCAAATGTATATGTTACAAAACTTAGGAGTAAACATATTATTATTCCTTACTAAGCTGGCCTTTTTATCCACTGCAGTGTGGGCTTAAATACTCCTATCCCATAGGGTAAAATGTGTTCAAATATATTTAGGGCTCCTGTCATTATTCTCCAAATGCTTTATATCTTCCTTTTACTTTTCTACTCATTATTATCCTCTGCTACTTCTTACAGTTTAGCTCATGAAGCCAAAATAATGTAAGTATACAGAATATAAAGTTCTGGGAAATGTATATGATTTTGTATGCTTATAGATATATACTATTCATTAGATACTAAATTTCAACACAAAAAGTAGCATGTGTTTCCTGGCCTACTGTAATCATGATTTTGGAAAGGCAGATGTTTGACAATTTTATTTACATCTTCTCAGACTTTATTTTTGAAATGGAAAATTCCATCTGGAATACAATACATCCCTACAAGGTTAGAAAATCAAAACTGAGGGAATGCTACCCCTAACTGATCATACTGGCTTTCATACAGTGCTGCTCTTTAGCATCTTTTGGTTTGATATCATTTTTGGATGTAGCTAAATGCCAGATACCCTGACAAACATATACTCTACCAGCTGGATCTCCATCTGCTCAACTAAACATTTTCACACCAAATCTGTATAAAAAGCTATGTTTTCAAAGAGAGTTATCTACAACTGAAATATTAAATCTTAACTCCAGGAGTCCTTCCACTTATATATTTCACATGCATTTAATCACAAATACAAAACTACCTCCAAGTATTATCAGTGGTCTGCTTTATGCTGCCAAAAGTTATCTAAAAGCATCCTTGAAAGGGGAGACGGACTTTCTGAGTACAAGGAATATTTTTGAGGTTTTTAAATAGAAATGTTGCTACTATTTTTTTTTATCTGTTAGGTTAGAAAAAAAGCTACAACATTAATGTTAATGGATAGAATAATTTTTCTGATGTTGTTTTCAAATCTGCATTAGGTTTGCCCTGGGGTAACTTTATTTACTTACATATGAAATTTATTAACAAGAAATATTCTTATAATTAATTCCTTATAATTATCAGAATCTTTTTCACTGGACCTCAATCATATAGAGTGGTCAGTGAAATCTCAAGGAATTTTTTAAAGTTTCTACCCGAAAATGAAATTAAGATCGTGCTAAATAATATTCCATAAACTTCAGTGGCTATTAGGTTTTTTAGTTTGGTAAAGGGAAACCTACAAATCACTATTAGATTTTGGGAAACCCAAGAGCAAATGAAAGGCCTGAAATACAAAATATAGCAGGATCATCAATAAGGAAAAACTGGGATCATAGAATTCATACACTTAATATATTAGTGAATAAAATGAAAAGTTTGGAAATAGTAAATTGTATATTCTCAGAACTTTGTACATTACTTCTAGATAAAATTGACAGCCATACTTCAAAATATATCTGCAACTATTTTGGGGTAGATAAGAAGGATCCATTCTTTGACTTTGAGAAACATCATCAGGAATAGATTCATGTTAACAATATTTATAATCATTAATATATGTAAGTCAAATCATTATGCTACACATCTTAAACTTATACAAACTCATTTTCCTATTCTCTACTTACTAATAATAATCATGAAAAAATAATTCTTTCCCATCAATATAACTTTTCTAGGACTGGGGTTATGTAGGCTACAAAAATGGGTATGGACAGAAGGAGAGTGAGATGAAAAGAGGAGTAAGTAGAGAGGGAGATTTTCTTCAGATAAGAATATTATCAGAAAAACTCTGTTTAGCCTCCTTCTGTGCACTTTCCCAAGTGAAAAGAAAGTGCAAAAAAAAAAAAAAGTAACAGTCCAAATCACAATACAAATACATACCTATGGTATAGACTAAAATTTTTTTAACAGTCTACCAGGGCAAAAAAGAATTAGGATTGCCAAGAGTCATATATGAACACAGGGAAATATCTGTATAAAATACAGTTATCATTTAACTCTAAATTCAAAGCAGAGGACCAATGGAATTTAAAAGTATTAGACCTGCTTGGCTTTTATTTCACAGAAATTTCAATATTATCTCACTTCTACTTCCTTTTAATCATCAAAACTCTTTAAGTAAGAAACTTTTTACTTTATCCTTCTAAAAGACATAGTATGCCCCTTCTTCAAAACAACTGCCAGGCCCATTCAGCTGCACAAAAACATGGGCCAAACCAGTGATGTGTAACTGACTCACAGGAAGCATCTGCTAGGATGGGTTGTCTAAAATTTTCCATAATTTCAAGCTTTGGTTAGACTAGTAGAAAAGTCTATAACCTCCTACTATATTCTGCTGCTTTCTACCCTCTATACCTGCTCTTGCTACATACATGTACCTAGGACACTTAGCAGGGTAAAAAAAAAGATTAAATAAGCAAAGGGAATTTTAAAAAATATTCCAACTAAATGAATGACCACTTTAATACTAAAATCAGGTGTACACTGAACCAACTTTGCAGTAGAAAGATTGTTTTGCACATACTGGTATACTTTTAATAGTTTATATTTACTCAGACACACTTTGAAGATGCTGAATATATTTAATTGCTGAAAAAAGGACTTTGAATCATAGAAATACCAATGAAGAAAACTTGCTTAATCCAAGCATTTGCCAAGAAAAATGGTTATCATCAAACACATAAGATTAAATAATTATCTGTTTTCTTTGCTAGCTCAGATATAAAGTGATGTCTATGCTTACTGGAAAAAAAAATCACATAACATCCTGTCTTAACCATCAGTGAGATCCATCAAAGATTCAAGAACAATAATTTTAGACTTATAAACTGCCTGGTATATCCACCAAACATTAACCATACAGCAGATAATTCTATTAATAGACTCGGACTCAATAATGAAAATAATGGGCTTCCAAGGTGGTGGACTGTGAAGAAACCTAAGCGCCAAAGAATTGATGCTTTTGAAATGTGGTGTTGGAGAAGACTCTTGAGAGTCCCTTGGACTGCAAGGAGATTCAACCAGTCCATTCTGAAGGAGATCAGCCCTGGGATTTGTTTGGAGGGAATGATGCTGACGCTGAAACTCCAATACTTTGGCCACCTCATTCAAAGAGTTGACTCATTGGAAAAGACTCTGATGCTGGGAGGGATTGGGGGCAGGAGGAGAAGGGGACGACAGAGGATGAGATGGCTGGATGGCATCACTGACTCAATGGACGTGAGCCTGAGTGAACTCCAGGTGTTGGTTATGGACAGGGAGGCCTGGCGTGCTGTGATTCATGGGGTCACAAAGAGTCTGACACAACTGAGCGNAAAAAAAAAAAACAGAGAAGCTTCTATCAGCTAACTTGTTCCTTAATTAGGCATCCATAGGGCTAGGAGTAGTTATGAAAAAGGTATGAGTGAACTAACTTTAAAGGAGTAATTAAAAGTGACTGATGATGTGGTTTTGCTGTATCTGACTGAAGGCACATTAGCTACAGTGAGAATCTTCACAGAAAAGTACATTACACATCAGAAGAGTGTACTGCTGCTTTGCTTTCAAATCTACAATGTCAAATCTCCCGTTTCTCCCCTGGGAGACTGACCCAGAACATTTAAGAAAGATCCTCGAGGATAAGATTGCTTAATAATGTCAAAGATTACTCGTGATCAAAAGCAAGGTTCCAGTGACTGCACACCATTTCCAAAAGGTCAGAATCACCAGATCTTATAGTGAGTGTATTTACACATTGGCTGAATAAGGCTGTAACAAAAGACTATTTTTGTTCTTTAGAATACAGATTAGAAATGAGACCTACTTTTCTGTGGGTAGTTCTCTGACCAATTCCCCCCTTAGAAAAAGTTACTTTTAAAATATAAAATCAGTCTGGACATAGTGATGCCCTTTATTTAAGAGAATTTTGAAGTACTGGAAGGAAAGAAAATCTTGCTTTGAAAGGTCTCAAACACCTACTTTTAAAAACCACTCATGCATATTTGTATAAATGTACTCAGGCGATAATTGAAAAACTTCTGTCATGGATAGCTAGCAGGAAAAGAAAATAATCCCAATATTTTTCCATAGCAAACAGGACAGTATCACAGACAAGTCTGTTGTTTTCCTCACCACTAATCTCAGACCTGCAGCTCTCAAGTCAGATGTAGGTAAGAAAGAGAAGTAAATATCACAGGATGCAAAAAAAAAACACAAAAAACAAACCAAAACAGCAGCATCCTGGAGGCACAGAAATGAATTCTCAGGGAACAACCTTTTCTTTGTTCGCCATTTATATGACTCTTGTGACATTGGGATTGCGGTTTCATATCGTAGACTTTTTTTCTTTCTTCTGTACCTAGCTACTACTGCTCACCACCAAATCAAACAGTAGCAGGAAAGACAGGAAGGAGAGAGAAAAAGGCAAGAGGACAGGGTGTATGGAAAAGAAGAAAAAAAAGAAAAAAAGAGTTGCCATGTCAAACAGTTATAAAACTCCAGGCCAGGAAGCCCAAGAATATTGTCATGCTGCTAGAAATACCCATCAACAGCCCCTGGAGGTAGAAATGGCAAAGATAGACAAGGACTTTCTGGGCTAAAGGTCAGCCTGGAACTTCTGTCATATAATTCCTAGAATGCTTATGCAAAGTCATGTCCTCCTTCCTCTTTCTTTTTTTATCTTGTATTTTACATCTTTTAGTTTTCTAATTCTTGCATCCACCCCCTGCCCCTGCCCAGGTAGTCTGCAGTAATCTAATTGAGGGGTATGCACAAGAATGTGTATTCAGGGGCTCATGGTTTAGCCAAAAGAGAAGGAATCACTGGAAAAATAGAAATCAATCAAATATAGCAAATAAGAGAATCATTTTCAGGTACTTAGAAATTCTATACCACATCTGAAGCAGTGAAATTCAGCTTTTTCTCTAAGTGGTATTTCTCCTATTCCCAGTTTGCCATAAATGAGCTTAAACTTCAAATACAGATGTTCCCAGGTATTTAAAATTTCTTCAAAGCTTGCAACCATATCTGAATATTAAATAATCAAAACAAAATAAGTCATTTTAATTCTCCTATCATCTTATGAAGATGGATACTAATATCTTTTAAAAATATAACTAAAGATTTGTTTCTATAAAATCATTCTTTTCTAGCTTTATATTATCTTACCCTCAAAATACAATATAAATTGAGCCTAAAAGTGGAAGATCCCTGTATTTTGATGGAATAGTAAATTATATATAGTTATAATATCTCTATATATCTAGAAAATTAAATTTTATGTTTAATTAAATTTTAAAAACATATTCAATTTTAACACTGAAGCTGCTGCTGCCAGGTCAGTTTAGTCATGTCTGACTGTGACCCTATGGACCGTAGCCCTCCAGGCTCCTCTGTCCATGGGTATTCTCCAGGCAAGAATACTGGAGTGGGTTGCCATCCTTTCTTCCAGGGGATCTTCCTGACCCAGGATCGAACTTGCAAATCCAGAGGCTCCTGGCTCCTGCATTGCAGGCAGATTCTTTACCGCTGAGCCACCAGGGAAGACTTTCAACGTTGATACCGAACATCATTTTCTAAAAGTAAAATAATATGAAAACTGGCAATAAAAATAGGTTTTTGATTTTTTGTGAGACATTATAAATTCAAAGCTCATTTTATGAAATTGATTATATCTAATGCATCTCATTAATTCCTTGAATTTTCTGAACTATGATGATTTTGCCCAGAAACAGGTTTTTTAAAATATCTTTTCTTTTGTAGGTCTGATTACTGAGAGGACTATATATTGGGAGAATAAAGTCAACAATAATTTGTATTATAATCAACATTAGTTTGCTAATTTTTTCTAAGAATGTGCTTTGCTAAAGTTAAATTTACAGCACAGTGTTCCATTCTAGTACATCAACAGCACCAAATGACAACTGCAGTGTTTTAATTTTATAAAACTTTTTCACATAATGCTTCACATCATACTTGTTTAACTAATAAGATAAAGAGATTGCATTAATTGCACAAAGTCAAAAAGCAACTTGTATAGTATGGAGTCAAACATTCAGATTCTAAATCTATCATTCTAAGTCAAACTAATCTGATGTCTTTTAAATCTATCTCTACATGCACTATTATACAAAAACTGAGTTTACTTTGATATCTTTATTGACTGTAAACAGCCTAAGCAATAAATATTTTTGGTAAATCAATATACTGAAAAAGATCAACATCTAAGACTACACAGAAGAAAAGCAAAATAACTCTGATAGAATGTTTCAGTTAACAAATTATCCTTAAATTCTAAGCCAGATTCTATTGATTTACTATATGATGCTATATAAGCAGTCTTTCTCATTTAAGTCTCACTTCCTTTATCTGTGAGCTTTAATTATGTTTGTTATATTCTAGTTCAAAATGCTGCTACAGGGAACAATAATAACTACTGAAAAATACAACAGTAAAGAATCCACCTGCAATTCAGTAGACCTGGGTTCGATCCTTAGGTTGGGAAGATCCCCTGGAGGAGGGCATGGCAACTCATTCCAAGTATTCCTCTCTGGAGAATCTCCATGGACAGAGCTTGGTGGGCTAGAGTCCATGGGGTTACAAAAAGTTGGACACAGCTAAGCATCTGAGCACATGCACACACACAAAACATCTTGAATCAAAAATGCCAAAAAGAAAATAAATGTAAGGAGAGATGTTACAAAGCCATGAGTTCCTTGGTTAGTTATTAATGTTTAAGAGGAAATATAACTACTAAGGGATACTATATACCTAATTATCAGGGGCATTTATGTTAATAGTATATTCATAAAGGGAATAATTTCTTTTAAAATGTCTAATATGAATTCATACATATTCATATTACATATTATGTACTTATATGGGTGTGCACGTGCATGTATATATATATAGATGTACACAGACACACACACACTCTACTGAGGAACTCACAATAGTGAACCATTCAGTAGCAAATATCCCTGCCAATTTAAATTCTGAGTTAAGCTCTCTTGTATCTTATAAGCATAATTGTGAACATATATAACTGAAATAGATTAAACTGAATTATTTGGTAAAATGTTTTGGTAAAATGTTACTATATGGAAAATGATAAAATGTTGCTATATACTCTTACGATTGGAAAAAAAAGAAGGCATTTCTAAATGACAAGGGCAACTAATACTTGGATAAAAAAATACTCTGCGATTTTTACAAAGTGATGCTATATGCTTTAGGAATCCATATATAATATGTATTCCATTAAAATGTGTTCAACTATCTGTCTCAAGAACAAAGGGTCAGATTAAAGTTACATATTAAGAATAGTTACATATTAAAAAATAGGCTTTTTTTTTTCCTGTGGAGTTTGGCTTGATGGCAAAATACTTAACAAATTCAGCCATAACTATATTCTTGAGATACATGGTACGAATTTGTGAGAGGGGTCAGGGTAAGTGGCAGAGGTGTAAACAATTAACCATATAGAGGTGATAGTAGAAGTTGGAGAGGTACTCATCCTTTTTCCCCACATCATCAGTCCATAGTTTCCAAAATATCTTACTGTGTAAGTATTATAACCTATTTAGTCTACAAAAGATTGAACAGCTTTCTCTTCTACTAATCAGGCAATCTAAGGCTTAAAAAATTGTCAGATATTTACATCAGTTTCGAAAAGTCAGCTGATCTATTTATACTATATTTTAATTTGATTTTCAAGAAGCTCCCAGTGTTTTTTGTAATGTCTTCAGAGGAGAGAAGCAAAAAGCTGTGTTCCCTATAAACATAATTTCCAAATTGCAAAATCATAAAGCACACTGAAAACTTTTGCACTAGATTTAAAACAAGACTATAACAGAAAGGCAAATAATATATTTCAGAATTATTACACATATGTATATAACTAACTTGGTAAGATCATTGAACTCTGGCATTAACCAATATAAGTAATTAAGGAATGAAAATGATCAAAATCAAAAGATAGGGAAAACATAAAAGATGAGTTATTTTTTAATTCAAAATAAAGAAAATTGTTGAAAAGTATATGACTAAATATAAAGCAGGATAATTGTGATTCTAATTTTGATTTAATCATCTTTAAATATTCATCTAAATTCATATAAACCTTAAATTCAGAACTAAAAGAACACACTTAAGTTTAGGTGGTAACTGTGGCAAATTTATATCAGCAGATTGATACAGATGTTAGCTATAGTTAACAGTTTAGCACAGCTCCACCACATACAAAATGACATGCAGATTGGCTACACCTAAAAGTGAAGGCTTTCATGATTATAGTAATCTATAGGCCTCATTAAATATGGAAGTGTACTTTTGATGTCAAATATAATTTAATCACAATATCTAAGAGAAAAAAAAAAAAACTTTCTGAGACACGGTTCCAGGATTTGGAAGGCTCCAGATCTCTTTCAGGGTCTGCCTGGTTAAAAAGACCCAAGACTCATTCAAGCACACATAATTCAAGAGGCCTGCCTGCCAGCAATAAAGACCGAAATTGGATACTTGGTGAGATTAATTACCTAGATAGGGCTTGATAATGCAAGTCAAATGGGAATGTAATTAAAGTGCACCTTCCATGAAAATTATTCATTGCTGATGGATCAGGTGACAGATAAATCAAAAGGCATTTTAAAAAAGCCTACAGGTTAACTTGAAGCAAGTCTTTCCTCTTTATAAAACTGTAATCACAGGTGTGGAATTCATTCTTGCTGGCCTAGCCTCATCATGATACCATAAGACAAAAAGGGAGATTGTAGTGTAACCTATTAGAAACAGGAGCCAATAGAAAAACCATTAGGATTATAGTCACAAACAAAAGGTCAGCTAGATTGGAGCTGGTTGGCTGGCAGCTTTCAGAAGAGAGTATTATTCTATGTTCCTACTATAATGGGGACTCAACCATAAAAGAGCAAGCGATGAATGAATAAGCTGACTAGTCCCCAGGGGGCAATTCCTACAGAGGAAAGGCATGCTGGGGTAATCAAAGAGTTATAAATTAGATAAATCGAATGGCATAAGACGTACTTCACATCACCATTATTAAATAAAGTCTTTCTGGATGTGTTGTTAATGCTTTACTGTCCATACATTTATTTACAGTCTAAGAACAATAAGAAAAAAAAGACTTTTATAACAACCATCAGGGTAATTTCAGTTACCTAGAGGGATTAGTAAATCTAATTTCTACTTTGACTTCTTTTAGGTATGTTTATTACATACCTAGAAGATAGATGAAGCAAAATGTCAATTAAATGACAGTTACTGAAAAATATGGTTTTACGTTACTCATTTGTTTAACTAATGAACACATTTTGCATTTATTGATCTGTATAAAGAAACTGCATGATAGTTTTCTTGTCTACAACAACAAACATAAAGCTGAACAAGAAATCATGTTATCTAGTAGAATGCACATGCAATTTGCAAAAGCAATCAACTGCTCTCAGAAAAAAGAACAGCATAAATGTTGAAAGACTTTGGTGTATGAAAATCTTTAAATAACAATGTAAATATTGATTTACTATTATAAATCCTGAAAAAATTGTGTAGCTTCCCCCAAATTTTCACTTTCTATTTTATTTGAGCTTGAAAAAAGACAGAGTTTGAATTCAAATTCTCCTCAAAACTCCATCCATTTCATTATCACATTAAAATATCCTTCAAATTAAAAGACAGTTAAAATAATTAAAAAAAACCTATTTTGTACTATTACCTTCAGGAAATTAAAAGACTCCTCATAAATAACCTAATTCTAAGAAAGTACTATATCTAAAGTTGCTTTAAATAAAAACAAATATTATATAGTAGCTCTTTCTACATGTGAAAAATTGGAAGGAAGAAAATTCATAGGCAAAGACACAATAAGAGTTTAGATATGTAAATCTGATACACAGGGCCAGTTTTTGTTTGAAGTGCTGTAAGTGAATGTATAAAAATACATCTGTTGGAGAATTATCTGTTTATAGTTCTCCATTCCTAAAGGTTACTGATTAAAATTGAAAACAGGCATGGCAAACATCCAATGCATTTTATCAGGAGACACTGTTCTTTTATGTTCCCTGCAGGTTCCAGTTAGTAACTTAATCCCAACCACACTATAAAGTAAACTGTTCATGATTTGTCAGATTAGCTGATGCTTGTCCAGAAAAATGATCCAAAAAAAGAGTCACCGGGACACTATAATTAAGATCCATTCATCCATTTCATCCCTGGATTGAAGAAAATAATGAAACATCAAAGTAGTCAGAAGACAGTGTAAAAGAGGTCAGTTGGTATCTTTTCAAACATAATACCAGTATTTAATGCAGCAGATGCACAAGACGATACTTACAAATTATAACACCCAAAGTTTGGTGAAAGAGCATGATAGATTTCTGTTTGTTGCCGATGTAATTTTTAAAGATAAAGAAAATGTGACTCACAAGAAAAGGTGAGAGATTCGTATTATCATACAGAAAAATAGAAAAAGTTTCCAAACTTTTAAGGTAGTTTTCTCCCGTTTTTATAGATGAGCCACACCCAGGTCTGCTTCACGCAGAGCCCCACCCCTGTGGCAGGCCACTGCAGTACACTTGGGGGTGGCATAAGCCTTCTTGGAAGAGGTCACCATTAACCCCACTATAGAGCCACCAGAACGTACACAGTTCAGTTCAGTCAGTTCAGTCGCTCAGTCGTGTCAGACTCTGCGACCCCATGAATTGTAGCACGCCAGGCTCCCTGTTCATCACCATCTCTCGGAGTTCACTCAGACTCGCATTCATAGAGTCCGTGATGCCATCCAGCCATCTCATCGTCGGTCGTTCCCTTCTCCTCCTGCCCCCAATCCCTCCCAGCATCAGGACTGGAGAAATGGCCTCTTGGAGGGCACAAAAAAAACCTTGTGCACACGAGGACCTAGGAGAAAGGAGCAGTGATCCCACAAGAGACTCAGCCAGACTTGCCTGTGAGTATCCAGGACTCTGGCAGAGGCCTGGGTAGGCAGGGGAGGGGCCCTGAGGGCAGCAGTGAGTCCATAACACCTTCATTGCCTCCACCATAGTTTGGTCTCACATCAAACAACAGAGAGGGAACGCAGCCCTGCCCATCAACAGAAAACTGGATTAAAGATTTACTGAGCATGGCCCCACCCATCAGAACAAGACCCAGTTTCACCTTCAGTCTCTCCCATCAGGAAGCTTCCATAAGCCTCCTATCTTTATCCCTCAGAGGGCAGAAACAATGAAAACCACAATCACAGAAAACTAATCAAACTGATCACATGGACCAAGCCTTCTCTAACTCAATGAAAATATGAACAATGCCCTATAGGGCCACCCAAGATGGACAGGCCATGGTGGAGAGTTCTGACAAAACATGGTCCACTGGAAAAAGAAATGGCAAACCACTTCAGTATTCTTGCCTTGAGAATCCCACGAACAGTATGAAAAGGCAAAAAGATAGGACACTGAGAGAGGAACTCCTCAGGTCAGTAGGTGCCCAATATGCTACTGGAGAAGAATGAATACACACAGCCAAAGTAAAAACAACACCCAGTTGTGAATGTGACAGGTGATGGAAGTCAAGTCCAATGCTGTAAAAAAAAAAATTTGCATAGAAGCTGGAATGTTAGGTCCAAGAATCAAGATAAATTGGAAGAGTCAAAAAGGAGATGGCAAGAGTGAACATCGACATTTTAAGAATCAGTGAACCAAAATGGATGGGAATGGGAGAATTTAATTTAGGTAACTATTATATCTATTTCAGTATTAACTATTAAACCACTTCAGTATTCTTGCATTGAGAACCCCATGAACACTATGAAAAGGCAAAATGGAACTCCCCAGGTCAGTAGGTGCCCAAAATGCTTCTGGAGATCAGTGGAGAAATAACTCCAGAAAGAATGAAGGGATGGAGCCAAAGCAAAAACAATACCCAGTTGTCCATGTGACTGGTGATAGAAGCAAGGTCCAATGCTGTAAAGAGCAATATTGCATAGGAACCTGGAATGTCAGGTCCAGGAATCAAAGCAAACTGGAAGGGGTCAAATAGGAGATGGCAAGAGTGAACGTTGACATTCTAGGAATCAGTGAACTAAAATGGACTGGAATGGGTGAATTTAACTCAGATGACCATTATATCTACTACTGCAGGCAGGAATCCCTCAGAAGAAATGGAGTAGCCATCATGGTCAATCAAAGAGTCCGAAATGCAGTACTTGGATGCAATCTCAAAAACGACAGAATGATCTGTGTTCATTTCCAAGGCAAACCATTCAATATCACAGTTATCCAAGTCTATGCCCCAGCCAGTAATGCTGAAGAAGCTGAAGTTGAACGGTTCTATGAAAACCTACAAGACCTTTTAGAACTAACACCCAAGAAAGATNGTATGGATGTGAGATTTGGACTGTGAAGAAAGCTGAGTACTGAAGAATTGATGCTTTTGAACTGTGGTGTTGGAGAAGACTCCTGACGAGTCCCTTGGAGTGCAAGGAAATATAGTCCATTCTAAAGGAGATCAACCCTGGATGTTCTTTGGAAGGAATGATACTAAAGCTGAAACTCCAGTACTTTGGCCACCTCATGTGAAGAGTTGACTCATTGGAAAAGAGTCTGATGCTGGGAGGGATTGGGGGCAGGAGGAAAAGGTGACAACATAGGATGAGATGGCTGGATGGCATCACCGAATCAATGGATGTGAGTTTGTGTGAATTCCGGGAGTTGGTGATGTACAGGGAGGCCTGGCATGTTGTGATTCATGGCACTGCAAAGAGTCAGACACGAATGAGCGACTCAACTCATCTGAATTATATCTATTACTGTGGGCAAAAATCCTTTAGATGAAATGGAACAGCCCTCATAGTCAACAAAAGAATCTGAAATGCAGTACTTGGGTGCAATTTCAAAAATGACAGAAGGATCTCTGTTCATTTCCAAACCATTCAATATCACAGTAATCCAAGTCTATGCCCCAGTCAGTAACACTGAAGAAACTGAAGTTGAATGGTTCTATGAAGACCTACAAGACCTTCTAAACAAGAATGGGAGCTTATTGTTGTTCAGATCATGAACTCCTTATTTCCAAATTCAGACTTAAATTGAAGAAAGTAGGGAAAACCACTAGACTATTCAGATATGACCTAAATCAAATTCCTTATGATTATACAGTAGAAGTGACAAATAGATTCAAGGGATTAGATCTGATAGAGTGCCCGAAGAACTAGGGATAGAATTTAGTGATCTTGTACAGGAGCCAGGGATGAAGACCAGTCCCAAGAAAAAGAAATGCAAAAAGGCAAAATGGTTGTCTGACAAGTTCTTACAAATAGCTGAGAAAAGAAGAGAAGCTCAAGGCGAAGGAGAAAAGGGAAGATACACTCACTTGAATGCAGAGTTCCAAAGAATAGCAAGGAGAGATAAGAAAGCCTTCCTCAGTGATCAGTGCAAATAGAGGAAAACAACAGAATGGGAAAGACTAGAGATCTCTTCAAGAAAATTAGAGATACCAAGGGAACATTTTCATGCAAAGATGGGCACACTAAAGGACAGAAATGGTACAGACCTAACAGAAGCAGAAGATACTAAGAAGAGGTGACAAGAATACACAGAAGAACTATACAGAAAAGATCTTTATGACCCAGATAATTACTACGGTATGGTTACTTAACTAGAGCCAAACATCCTGGAATGTGAAGTCAAGTGGGCCTTAGGAAGTATCACTACAAACAAAGCTAGTGGAGGTGATGTAATTCCCACTGAGCTATTTCAAATCCTAAAAGATGATGCTGTGAAAGTGCTGCACTCAATATGTCAGTAAATTTGGAAAACTCAGCCATGGCCACAAGACTGAAAAAGGTCAGTTTTCATTCCAATCCCAAAGAAAGGGAGTGCCAAACAATGTTCAAACTATCGCACAATTCCACTCATCTCACACACTAGCAAAGTAATGCTCAAAATTCTCCAAGCCAAGTATGTGACCCGTGATTTCCAGATGCTCAAGCTGGATTTAGAAAAGGCAGAGGAACAGAGATCATATTGCCAACATCTGCTGGATTATCAAAAAAGCAAGAGAGTTCCAGAAAAACATCTACTGCTTTATTGACTACGCCAAATTCTTTGACTGTGTGGATCACAACACACTGTGGAAAATTCTTTAAGAGATGAGAATACCAGACCACTTACCTGCCTCCTATATACAGAGAAATCTGTATGCAGGTCAAGAAGCAACAGTTAGAACCAGAACTGGAACAACAGACTGGTTCAAAATCGAGAAAGGAGTTATATCAAGGCTGTATACTGTCATTCTTCTTATTTAACTTATATCCAGAGTACATCACGTGAAATGCCTGGCTGGATGAAGCATAAACTGGAATCAAGATTGGTGGGAGAAATATCAATACCTCAGATACACAGATGACACCACTCTTATGGCAGATAGTAAGAACTTTAGTGAGCCTCTTAATGAAAGTGAAAGAGGAGAGTGAAAAAGTTGGCTTAAAACTTAACATTCAGAAAACTAAGATAATGACTTCTGGTCCCATCACTTCACAACAAATAGATGGGAAAACAATGAAAATAGTGAGAAACTTTATTATTGTGGGTTCCAAAATTACTGCAGATGCTGACTGCAGCCATGAAATTAAAAGATGTTTGCTCCTTGGAAGAAAAGTTATGACCAATGTAGACCACAGAATAAAAAGCATAGACATTACTTTGCCAACAAAAGTCTAGTCACATCTAGTATGGATGTGAGAGTTGGACTATAAAGAAACCTTAGCATTGAAGAATTGATGCTTTTGAACTGTGGTGTTGGAGAAGACTCTTTAGTGTCCCTTGGACTGCAAAGAGATCAAACCAGTCAATCCTAAAGGAAATCAGTTCTGAATATGCATTGGAAGGACTGATGCTGAAGCTAAAGCTCCAATACTTTGGCCACTTGATGTGAAAAACTGATTCACTGAAAAAGTGAATGATGCTAGGAAAGACTGAAGGCAAGAAGAGAAGAGGATAACAGAAGATGAGATGTGGCATAACCAACTCGATGGACACGAATTTGAGCAAGCACTGGGAGGTGATGATGGACAGGGAAGACTGGCATGTTGTATTCCAAAGAGTCTCAAAGAGTTGGACACGACTGGGCGACTGAACTAAACTATAGATGAGCACATGATATGGTGCATGATTTTAAATCTCTGAGGAAAGTGAAGTAACTATGGAGCAAAAGAATTACAAAAACCAAAACATAAAATATAGCTATACATATACAGCAATGGCATCCCACTCCAGTACTCTTGCCTGGAAACTCCCATGGATGGAGGAGCCTGGTAGGCTGCAGTCCATGGGGTCGCTGAGTCAGACACGACTGAGCGACTTCACTTTCACTTTTCACTTTAATGCACTGGAGAAGGAAATGGCAACCCACTCCAGTGTTCTTGCCTGGAGAATTCCAGGGATGATGGAGCCTGGTGGGCTGCCGTCTGTGGGGTCGCACAGAGTTGGACACGACTGAAGTGACTTGGCTGCAGCAGCAGCATACATATACAGCTATATATACTTTACTTTATGCAAAGGAAACATAGAAAGTGAAATTGTTAGTTGCTCAGTTGTGTCCGAGTCTTTGCGACCCCATGGACTGTAGCCCGCCAGGCTCCTCTGTCCCTGGAATTCTCCAGGCACCAACACTGGAATAGGTAGTCATTCCCTTCTCCAGGGGATCTTCTACACCCAGGGACTGAACCTGGGTCTCCTGCATTGCAGGCAGATTCTTTATCATCTGAGCCACCAAGGAAGCCCCCAAATAAAAAAAATAGATTTATAATTAAGAATTATTCTCTATTAAGAATGATAATAAATATATCAGAAAGTGAAATTGTTAGTTGCTTAGTCAGTTTGACTCTTTGCAACCCCACAGTCTGTCCATGGAATTTTTTAAGCAAGAATACTGGAGTGGGTTGCCATTCCTTTCTCCAGATGATCTTTCTGACCCAGGTATTGAACCAGGGTCTCCTGCATTGCAGGGTAATTTTTTTTTTTTTAACCATCTGAGCTGTTAGGGAAGCCCAACAAATATATGAGACCCATAAATGCATAGTTTATCTTAACAGAATTAACACCTTTTATTTTATGACCTCTGTTTTTGAGATTATCAGGTTCTCAATGATGAAACTTATGTGAGGCTAAATTTGGGTTCTTAGTGATGTCAGGGATGTGTGAAAATAGGATGAAGTGACAAAGCAAGGAGAAAACAAGGTTATTATAATGTATTAGAAGAGAACAAAGGCAGTCCTTTTCTCAAACAAAATTCAGATTCATAATCCATTTTAGAGTCTTTACCAGTCTGATAAATGTTGTATGAAATCAGCATAAAAAGTAATCTATTACATTTCAATTCAGCTAGCACTGAACACTTACATCACATATGTCATAGTGTGAGGCTTTTTTCTGGACCATGACAAATACGATTATGACATTCTCTACCCCAAGTTGTCTATCAGAATTGTGTCTCACGGCTTGAAATTGTTAAATCCTCGGACTTTATTTTTGCCTCCATTCTGTTAACCTCCTGTGACATTAAATTCTACGATCAACTGACTCAGGAAATTTTCCTTCTTTGGTTACTGTGACAGCCTCCTATTCAACTGGCTTAGGTACTCCTTTCTGATTTTCGTCATGTGTTTTTGATATTGTACCAGTTCTCTCCCAGACTTTTAAATTCTAGTTCTACCCCCACTTCACCCCCAAAGGCCATTCATTAACTCATCAACTATAGGTTTACGATTCCCAAATCTATAACATTTTTCACAGACATTTGAACGTACATGTGCTTAGGAATGTATATGTGATCACAAAATGTATTAAATTAAAACATATATATAGTTATAACTGTTCATATACATGTCTATAAACACAGTAGATCACATGTGACATAGCCTGATATAACAGGAGCTAAGGGTGTTGTGTTTAAGAGTATTAGCAGTATTTGAATAAACTATGCAATAGGGATATGGCTTAATCAGCATCTTTGCGTTTGTCATCTTGCATGCTCGCCATTATGAATGCTATACTCAGACAATGTTCTGCATCTTTCTATATGCTGAAGTTAATGATCAAATATTATTAAAATTCAGGACACTAATTATCTGATGTCAACATGCTATGGTTAATTAAGAACTGCCTGTGTTAAAGCTACGCTAATTGTTTTTCACAGATCTTCTCTGGTCCTTGCGTCATTAAAAGGCAAGCAACCACAGGACTGCATGCACATCTCTACACAGCACTTTGTCTCAGAAGGTATATCATCCATCCCGCCTCCTCCCTGATTACTTTTTGTTAAGTTGCAGCAATTACCTCTCCCTTTGTGACTGACTCCTTTGTAAACAGAGGGCAAGAAATTTGGATAACTTTTTCTGGGTTTTTACCTCTTATTTCTTGCTTACAATAGCATGTGCTAAGTTGTTTCAGTCATGTCTCACTCTTTGAGACCCTGTGGGCTGTAAACCGCCAGGCTCCTCTGCCCATGGGAATCTCCAGGCAAGAATATGGGAGTAGGTTGCCATGTCCTCCTCCAGGGGATCTTCCTGACCCAGGAATTGACCCTGGGTCTCTTCCTTCTCCTGCATTGGCAGGCAGGTTCATTACCACTAGTGCCACCTGGGAGGCCCTTTACAACAGCATAAAGGAAACCAAAGTCATAAAACAGTTTGAACTGAAACATGTAGCAACCAGGCTTTCATAGTGGTAATTGACAGATCCGAAAAGCAAGATCTCCATAGTGTTCTCTTCTTTACCTTATAACTTAGGTCAGTTGGTTAATGATCCTCTTGGATCAATGTCTTTTCCATATAGCTCTAATTTACCACATTGCTTGACTAGTACAGACGTTTTGTGGATAGTTCTGCATCATTCGACCAGGTAGCCTGTTTGAATCAAATTTGCTTCAATTCATCATCACCAATGAAGCAAAGAATAAAATAATCAACATTTACTCTCTTAACACCAATACTGAAAACAAAACAACCAAATGCTATTTGCAAAGCAGAAACAGAGACACAGACACAGAACTACAGAATAAACATATTGGCAAAAAATGGAAAAAGGCAGGGATGGGATGAATTGGGAGAATGGGATTGATGCATCTATGTTACTGTGTATAAAATAGAAAACTAATGAGAACCTACTCTATAGCAGAGAGAACTCTACTCTGTGCTCTGTGGTGATTATATGGGAAGGAAATTAAAAAAACAAGGGCATATATGTATACATATGGCTGATTCACTTTGCTGTACAGCAAAAACTGACACAGTAGTGTAAAGCAAGTATACTCCAATAATTTTTTAAACAAATGATTAAATAAAAACTATCTCCTACCTGTCTCATGTCCCTCAGCTTATCCAGGGCTTAAAATGATGTGTGTGGTTGGGTGTAACAGTGTAGGAAATTAAACTGAGGAGAAAACCTAAATATGCATTTCAAGTTTATAAGCAGAAGCTTTTGCTTTTTTAATTGAGGTATAATTGACATATAACATTACATTAGTTTCTTCAGATGTTCATCATCAACATCATCATCACTATTACCAATTCACATTATATGTACTTGTCTATATATGAATAATGTATGAAATTACCATCCATTGGCTTTTCATTCTCTGAAATTCACCTATTGATTTCCTGCTCTTAAATGAAGTTTTTCTGAAACTGTGTCTGTCTTCATTATGCTATTCCTTTGGGATAGTGGTTATGATAGTTTGCCCTATAATAACTAAACAAACAACTCACAGATCAAAGCCTTTTTGTACTGTGGAACAATACCAAGTATATTAGGTAACTGGTTTTGGTCAACTAAGAATCAACCAAAAATCACTTCTTGGTTCAATTTATATTGAAAATCTTTTACCAATATGTTAGTTTATATTCTCAGCAGAACAATCTTATTATATTACATACATTTTTCTGTTTATTATTTCTAATTGTGTAATACCTCCAGAAAAAGAAACTAAATTCAATACATATTGACTCAGGATTGTAACCAAAAAGAAATTTGCACATTTTACATTAGTCCCTGCTGTAACTTGTTTTATCATCTTTTTCTCCCTAAAAGTAAAGAGTAGGTGGTTTGGTTAGTCACATTTCAGTTAAAATAGATTTTTTATATCTCACTTGAACAAATTTCTTGACTTTTAAAGAAAAGTAGCTGTTTCTTTATAAATAATATTCTAGTGGATATATTTTCAATTTTCTATAATCACTACTCTATAAACTGATAGTAGCAAAATGAAGGATTTTCTATTAAGATCAATGCATACAATAAGAATTACTTTACATAATTCCATCATTATGGAGTATTCCAGAATAATGATCCTAACGGGCAGTCATATTTTTTGCAGAGTCTGTTTAGAGGAAGCTCAAATTTAACAAGTTACAAATTTAAATATCCAAAACATAGAGTTATAATTTTTTTTCCACTAGAGAATCCTGAAATAGCACTCACTTCTTAATCATGTAGAAATTGCTAGTTTAAAATTGCCAAGAATATGACAAACTTGCTCAAGCTTGAAAATCAGGGACAAAATTCATAAGTTATTTCATATTGAATGTTCTGCTACCATCAATGTAGCACTTTCTATAATTTATGAGATAATGAATTTGCTCTGTTTAAAAAAACTATCTTGAATGTTAAAAGGAAAATATTACTATTGGTCTTTCCAGTACTTACTTTAATGCATTGCACTAAATTAATTTAATACTTTTTGATGAGGAGAAATCACAGAAATGCATAAAATGCCTACAACTCCCACTCCTTGGCCTAGCCACAAAATTGTGTTCACACCTTAGCTATTCTCATTCATATGGAAAATAAATTCAGTTCAGTTCAGTTACTCAGTTGTGTCTGACTCTTTGCAACCCCATGGACTGCAGCACGCCAAGCCTCCCTGTCCATCACCAACTCTCGCAGTTTACCCGAACTCATATCCATTGAGTCAGTAATGCCATCCAACCATCTCATCCTCTGTCGTCCCCTTCTCCTTCTGCCTTCAATCTTTCCCAGCACCAGGGTCTTTTCAAATGAATCAGCTCTTTGCATCAGGTGGCCAAAGTATTGAAGTTTCAGCTTCAACATCAGTCCTTCTAATGAACACTCAGGACTGATCTCCTTTAGGATGGACTGGTTGGATATCCTTGCAGTCCAATAATTTTCTTCAAATTATAGGTTGGAACTATATTATCTCAGGAATAGGTATTTGTATTAGTCTACTCAGTCTACCATTAATTTGCTATCTTAAAAAAACAAATTAATTTTCCCAAAGTTCTGGAAGCTGGAAATCCCAGATCAAGGTCCAGTAGGGTTCACGTTTGGATGAGGCTTCTTTTTCTGGCTTATAGATCAAGCCAGATGTTGTGGTGATGTACTTATTGACCTTTCCTCATTGCGAGTGTATGGAGACAGAGCCAGTTCTCTTGTGCTGTTTTCGATAAGGACACTAATTTTATGGGATTAGGGCCCCAATCTTTTAACCTCATTTAACCTTATTTACTTTCTTTCAGTCCTACCTTCAACTATACTGTGGTCATGTTGACGATAATGCTTCAACATAAAACTTTGGGGAAAGACACAACTCAGTCCACAGCAGTATTATATATGTGTTATTGCATAGATAAAGTTCTTTCTTCAGATACATAAACATTATTATCACAAAACAGCAATTTTGAGATTAAAGAATTTAAGAAAAGATTAAGACGTATTGAAATAAAAACATGACTCTTAAAACATACTAGGTTCCTTTCAAATGTTAACAGAGTTCTTTCATTCAATAGTATGTAGATCAACTTACAGTCCTAACAATGTAAGTGTAAAAATAGTTCATTATAAATATTTATAAAATCAGAAAAGATGGATTTGACAATTTATAAAGATACTGAGGCTGGAAGGTGGGACTAAGATGAAGGTATGGGGTGAGAACACAGGTGCTTATAGACATTTCCTTATACATATTTCATTTTTTAATATAAATTTATTTATTTTAATTGGAGGTTAATTACTTTACAATATTGTATTGGTTTTGCCATACATCAACATGAATACACCATAGGTATACACATGTTCCCCATCTTGAAACCTCCTCTCACCTCCCTCCCAATACCATCCCTCTGGGTCGTCCCAGCTCACCAGCCCCAAGCATCCAGTATCATGCATCAAACCTTGACCGGCGATTCATTTCATATATGATATTATACATGTTTCAATGCCATTCTCTCAAATTATCCCACCCTCTCCCTCTCCCACAGAGTCCAAAAGACTTCTATACATCTGTGTCTCTTTTGCTGTCTCTCATACAGGGTTATCGTTACCATCTTTCTAAATTCCATATATATATGTTAGTATACTGTATTGATGTTTTTCTTTCTGGCTTACTTCACTCTGTATAATAGGCTCCAGTTTCATCTACCTCATTAGAACTGATTCATATGTATTCTTTTTAATGGCTGAGTACAATCAAAACCACAATGAGGTACCATTTCATGCCAGTCAGAATGGCTGCGATCCAAAAGTCTACAAGCAATAAATGCTGGAGGGGGTGTGGAGAAAGGGGAACCCTCTTACACTGTTGGTGGGAATGTAAACTAGTACAGCCACTGTGGAAAACAGTGTGGAGATTCCTTAAAAAATTGCAAANGTCTCTTTTGCTGTCTCTCATACAGGGTTATCGTTACCATCTTTCTAAATTCCATATATATATGTTAGTATACTGTATTGATGTTTTTCTTTCTGGCTTACTTCACTCTGTATAATAGGCTCCAGTTTCATCTACCTCATTAGAACTGATTCATATGTATTCTTTTTAATGGCTGAGTACAATCAAAACCACAATGAGGTACCATTTCATGCCAGTCAGAATGGCTGTGATCCAAAAGTCTACAAGCAATAATTGCTGGAGTGGTGTGGAGAAAAGGGAACCCTCTTACACTGTTGGTGGGAATGCAAACTAGTACAGCCACTATGGAGAACAGTGTGGAGATTCCTTTAAAAACTGGAAATAGAACTGACTTACGACCCAGCAATCCCGCTGCTGGGCATACACACCAAGGAAACCAGAATTGAAAGAGACACGTGTACCCCAGTGTTCATTGCAGCACTGTTTATAATAACCAGGACATGGAAGCAACCTAGATGTCCATCAGCAGATGAATGGATAAGAAAGCTGTGGTACATATACACATATTTTAATTAAGAAATATCATATAATAGCTATGTGCTATAGTCTTAAACAGTTATAAAACTACACAAATGAAAAAAATACAAAAATTAAGCTACAAAAAGTTGGCAACGTGTGTTTAAAATAGTAGTCTTAAGCACTGATGAAAAATCTCTAGTGTTGGTCTCTGTTCATGCTTTTACTACATTCAATATCATATAAAAGGAAATAAATCAACTCTATTTTCACTAAGTTTTCAAAATATGGAGAAGTATGTAAGTGTGCTAAATCACTTGCAACCCTATGGACTATAGCCTTCCAGGCTGTTGTGTCCATGGGATTCTCCAGGCAAGAATATTGTAGTGGGTTGCCATGCCATCCTCCAGTAGATCTTCCTGACCCAGGGATTGAACTCACATCTCTTATGTCTCCTGTATTGGCAGGGAGGTTCTTTACCACTAGAGCTCCCTGGAAAGTCCATGGAGAAGTAAGTACAAAAGATTTCAAAGTTAAATGGGACTTGTATCTTAATGTTTCATAATAAGGTTCCTTTAAGCTTTTGTTCTAAATCTCTACTAAATACTAACATATGGATGAAAACTCATTTTAAGATTTTAAATATATTTATAGCTTCAAGACCAAATCACAAAATTTTTATACTTCAAATCATTATCTTATATAGTCACTGCATAATTTATATAAAACTATATTAAATTTGAATTAAACTAACCCTTTATATATTAATCTTGATAATCTTAGAAAGTCTCTTTACATGGCAATAGATAACTAATTTATGGATTTAATTCAACAAGTTTACTAAGCATGTACTTTGGGCCCTATACATAGTAGAGGCTAGAGAATAATACCAAAGATGGCACTGTTTCTTTACACTATGAATTCTAACAGGAAAGACAAATATTTCACAGATTATAAGAAAATGCATGAGATACTTACTGTAAGACCACATCACAAAAAGACACAATTGTTTCTCAAATATTTGTTGTGCATTTGGGATGTGAAGATGATATATAGGCATATGGGTCTTTACGTTTAAAGTGATTAGCACACACTAAGTAGTCAATAGTGTTAGATGTCACTATTAATACCACATGGCTGTATTTCTTATAATGAAAATTTTGCTAAAATAGTATCCAAAAAATCTTCTTTTATACAGATGTCTTAATTACTGATATATATTGACGAAAAACTGTAAATGGATCTACTACTTGTCAAGCAAAGCATATAAATCTGTGAAATGTCATGCCCTCTGGAAAAAATTAGCATGACTGAATCCTACTATGCCATTCAGATACATCAGGTTTATAAAATAACTAGAAACAGAAATGCACATTTTGAATGGGTTACTGTAAAAGGAATCTCACTCAGTTGATTCTGCTGCTGCAGACTGCATAAGCATGTATATTTTATAAGTGTCTATATTCTTCTGCTGCAGACTGCATAAGTAATGTATATTTTAACAACATTAACACTATTTCTTAAAAAAATCTTGTTGTCATTGTTTTTTTTTTTTTTTTTTTTTTTGCATTTATACCCTGTTTCACCTTATGGCAATTGCAGCATTTAATAATATTCAGTAAATCTCTCAAACAATAAACTATATTTTCTTAACATTATTATTCCCTTACAATATAAATTAAGCTTATAGATTTCTAAGAAAATTCAACATACATAAACTTATATGGAAGTAGTTGCTTTTACGTAAAGGATACATAACTTGATGGCCTACTCTTTAAAATCATTGAAAAGAGATGATCTGAATTAATTTATCAATATTAGAAAAATCACAGTTGAGTCACATTAATGAATGGGAGTGAAGACATTTCTGACAAATACAGAAAATGATTTTTGGTTCTCTTTTTTTTGGAGAATTTTACTCACCTATAATGTTATATAACTCTATGGTTATATTTCATATGGAGCATTATGTAAAGTTCAAAAATCTAAGTAAAGTGAATACTGAAGCAAAGCTTAATTTTAACAGAGAAATAGATCTGAGCATTTGAAAACACAAGGGAAATTAGTCAAGATATGAAGGGATGTCTCTGAAGTTTCTTAAAGGGGGTAATAAAATTATAGCTGTTGCTGTTCAATCACAAATTCATTTCTGACTCTGCGACCCCATGGATTTTAGCCCACCAGGCTCCTCCATCCATGGAATTTCCCAGGCAAGGATACTGGAGTGGGTTGTCACCTCCTTCTCTGAGGGATCTCCCCAGGGGAGATCTAGGGATCAATCCACCTCTCTTTCTTAGCAAGCAGATTCTTTACCTCTGAGCCAGATGGGAAGCCCATAAAATCATAGATAGGAGGCAAATAATACAGTTACCAATGCTTCCTTCTCAGAGACTATATGTGTTATTATTATTTTCAGGAAACAAAACTTCATCAGGAGGTCCCCCTTTCATTGAGGAGTAATCTATCACCAAATCATTGAATCACTCTCCAAATTCTGAATGTAAAGGATTGGAGAGCTAAATTCTTTAAGGTAGCAGCCCATGACAAGATTACATAATATAATAATTCTGAGGTAAACAGTATACTTGATTACAATACTCTGGGTCACCACTTTATAATTGCCATGTGACATTACTACGTCTAAGTTTCAACTTTTTGCCTGTAATTGGTATTGATACCTGTCTTACTAACTTTACAAATTTACTTCAAATTTTAATGATACAGTATGTATATAAGTGCCACAAAAACCATTCATTCATATACAACAAAACCAAAGACGAGAAAAAGAAAATAGTTATTTTTTTGATAGAGATTCTCTGAGATAGCTTTGTAGAGAAATTACGGGTCTCTACCTTGACATATCAGCTTTGCTGATACTTTCTCATACTTTCGGAAATGTTTTCTACATATCTGCTTTCCACAGGAATCAAGGCTAAGCAGGGTATTAAAAAAAATTAAAACCGCTTTATGGAATGTATCAAATGTGCTGTGAAGATACATAAAAAATTTAAACGTAAACCAGGGTTAGTTATGTAACTTGCCTATTCAAAACATCCTGTTCCCACTATCCCCTTCTCCAATTAGAAAGGTCTTCTTTCTTAAAAATAAACTTTCCCATTAGTTCTTCCCAGAAAGCTCTATTCATTCAGTTTATACTACTTATTCTCTAAACACACTCTAAACTTTGCCCCTTGTATTCTTTGATATGATTTAGTTTTATGTAATATATGTTATGAGAGATGGCCCCCATTCCCTTTGGTGAAGGAATGAAGAAAGAATTTGCTAGCTGCTGAGACAGCTGCTCAAAAACAGACCTCAGTTCCCTGTCCCCTTTTAGAATTTCCTTGTCTCAAAATGACACCTTCCTAGAGGAGCCTGCAGTCCATGCCTGTGTGACAAAGAGGTATAAAAGCCTGCTATTCTCTTTTCAAATTGGGACAATCTGACGATCCCTTACAGGTGGAGAATTCCCATGGAGTTGGCAGAGGATTCGAATGAGACTGTATCATGGCTCAACTTCTCTTTTGCTCAGTTCCACTTCCTTCTTTCTCTTCAGATAGTGCTGATTCCAATTACAAGCCCTAACACAATTCCTGCAAGAATCTCCATCACATTGTCTGCTTCCTAGAGAGCCCAATTTGGGAAATTAATCCTCTTTTAAGAGGTTACAGCTTTTATTCTTAAGTAAGGATTGTAAGTCATAGAGCTCATTAAAAATGACAGTATCTGTACACATATTACTCAGCTATCAATAATCAGCAGTCAACCTTGCACTGTGCAATGTATAGTCTGTACTCTATTATGATTGTCCATTTAATTACCAACACAAGATGAGCTCTTCGAGGTCTTCTATCTCAGACCTCTCCTTTACTTAGGAGGACTACGTGAGTCCAAAGACATTAAGTGACTCAACTTGGCACTCTTTTTGTGTACCTTTTACATTTAAAAAGTACCAAAATATACATTGTGTTCACTCACTAGTAATTCTTATCATTCAGTTCAGTTCAGTTCAGTTGCTCAGTCGTGCCTGACTCTTTGCGATCCCATGGACTGCAGCACGCCAGGCTTCCCTCTTCATCGCCAACTCCCAAAGCTTGCTCAAACTCATGTCCATTGAGTTAGTGATGACATCCAACCACCTCATTCTCTGTCATTCCCTTCTCCTCCTTCCTTCAGTCTTTCCCAGCATCAGGGTCTTTTCCAATGAGTCAGTTCTTCACAATTATTATAATAGTTGTAGTATAATAACACACTCATTTTATTCTAATAAATGTTACAGGTGTTAAGCTAAAAGCTATTTTTTCTAATAATATGAGGAGTTAAGTAGCATGATCCCATCTATTTAGGAGAAATTTCAAGTTAAAGAGGTGAAATATCTTATCTAATGTGAAGTAATCATGTCATCAAATATCAAATCCTATGCTTTTTCCATTCATGTCTGAATCTTTTCACTCATAAAATCACTTAACTTTTCTTGCATGTGACTAGCTTCCTTATTGGAATTAACTGCACAACATGAGTAATACAGAAAGAACTGTGCTAGATGGTAAAGACACAAACATAACATAATTACTGACCTGAAGAATAATTGCTAAGTCTCTTACATCTCTTGGTGGGAAACCACATATTATAATTTTATGTTTTCTAACAAAGCTAAAAATTATCTGATTGTCTAAAGGATACCACAGTGAATCAAGGTATTACAGACAGAGACAGTAATTTTAGGGTGAGCGGTTTTTACTAACTTTTCTGCAGCCCATTTAGGTGTGTTAATGCAGTTGATCTGTAGGAGAAAGGTAGTGGTGATTATTCTGTTTTCATGGAACAAGTCCTCCTGAGAGCTCAGAAAATGAATTACTCATCCTCCTTCTGGTAAAACCATATTCATTCTAAAGTTCTAGATTGATTGGCATCTTTTCTGGAAGACTCCCTTTCTTTCCACAGAAGAAAATCATTCCTTCTTTGTGGTTCTATATTTTGTTCCTAATCTTGTTCTACAGCATGTATCACATTATATTCATGTACCCTCTCATTAGTTGTATCACTTAATAAACATTGGCTACAGTAACAGCTCCTCATAAGGACAGGACCATTCTTTGCTCTCCTGTTCTCAGGATCCCACACAATGCTAGACATAAACTGACTTATATTGACAATACTACTCAGAACATTGGTTTGAGTTAATGTTCTGAAAAGTAGCAATTAAATAGTTACCTCTTCAGAACACTTATGCAATTATATAAAGACCATATCTGTTCCAGAGAGTCTTTCACTGTAAGGAAGAATGAGGATCATAACATTATAAATCAAATGCATGTGCTTTCCCCCTTACACACACACACACACACATACACACACATCTTCAGTGTACAAGTTTGATCTGTGTGACTACACCCTTAATAGATCAATATCCTTCTGAACAAAACAACAAAAACAAAAAATACATTTTAGCCAGCTTGTATAGGTCATATGTTCCTGATAAGCAAACACAAAAACTATCTAAATATAAATATCATATATTATGCTTCTCTATACATGTCTCAGCTCTTTGCATGAGGTGGCCTGAACTGAACTGATACATGTCTTATCTTAAAGTTAATTATTTTTTTAAACAAGAATCTGTCTTAAGATAACCTGTGACTGAACAAAATTAATTTCTCCCTCCTGCCATGCTATAACACACAATTGCCAATTCTGGGCCTCGATTATATCCCCCTCCTCGGACACATGACAGTAGATAAAGATTATAGTGTGCTTTGCCTTGGCAGGTCCACAAAGTGTTGCAAAAAAGAGGATTAATCAGCAATCATTATGCTCCTCACTGAAATAACACTTTTATGACAATAAAGAGTTTAAAATTTTCTCCAACGTCTCATTAACAGGATAATACAGGAACATACGCACCATTTTATCTCCATTTTACTCATGTAGAACCTCTGTGGTCCACCCAAAAGTATTACCTCGTAAGTGGCAACAGGGACTATTATACAGGTCCTTAAAGACCTATAACCCTACTACTATCCTGAGGAAAGGACAAGGGGTCTTCAATGCACTTCCATTTCCACAAATGCTGCTATGGAGGGTCCTGAGCTTCAGACTTCAAATTTAATAGAAAAAGAACTACAAAGTATACACACAATCTTTCAAACACTGCCTGATGATTTTCCATTCTTACTCTCTCATCTTGCACAAACACATGCAGATTCTTTTTGTCCCAGTGGGTTGCTGATGAGGGTAATAACTGACCAGAGACCCTTAAATTCATTATTGAAGTGACTGCAGCATAAACTAGGTGGGAGGTAATGCAGTTTGGTTAATGCAGAATGAGAATTTTAAGGATCATTGTAGGTTTCCATGGATGATCATAAATATGGGCAAAGTTTCAAATCATTTCCCCCTTAGAAAAAGGAAAAATATCG